>PVIC010052904.1:0-12018 GCA_004025085.1 Thryonomys swinderianus | reverse complement strand
TCAAAGTAAAATTGCGATGTAGTAATTTTTCTTCTTTTTGAGATTCATAAACAATCTTCACTAGCTAACATCATTTTACCTTGAGGACAGTGACTTACAAATTGAGACAATTATAAATCAAAATAAGAAAAGTCGCCAGGCATGGTGGCTCACGCGTGTAATCCCAGCACTGGGGAGGCAGAGACAGGAGGTTTGCTGAGTTCCAAGCTTGCCTGGGTTACATAGTGAGCTCAGGGTCAGCTTGAACTACAAAGCGAGACCCTGTCTCAAAAACAACAACAACAAAAAAAGTCATCTTCAGAAGATTCAGTGTACCCTAAAGGATCCATTACTGCTAAGTGAATAAGGTATTGGCATTTTGATGATACTTGTAGGTGGTCTTAGAAGAAATGATAATACATTAACAAGTTCAAGACAATACTATAGTTTTTAAGAAATTAGAAATTAGAGAAAAATCAAAGGATTTGAGAAAGTATAAAGCTGTCGTTAGGAAAATGCCTCTGAAGTTGACATCTTGAAAACTACAAAGGACATTCAATGTTACAACACCATTTTCTTGGGGGCCAGAATCTATCAAATGATAAAATAGAGATAGAATTTTTTGTCTGTCTTACTGTAGAACAGATAGCTTTTTTCTACACCTTACTATAGTCCCCAAACACTAAAGAAAATACTTAAATGATAGAAGGTGAAATTTGTATTGAGAAGGCTCAGACATTTGCTTCTCAAATTAAAAGGTGATATTACATTGTAGATGTGTATTCAGTCTGAGAATATGGCTGAACAGATTCGTTCAGAGGGCATGGCTATATGTGTTTGCTTTATTCCATACATATTGTTTGATATATGTGTACAAATTAATAAATTGCAGGACTATATCTTGACATTTTAGTTACATTGTATTCTCAGAGTAGCCTTGAAAAGAACATATTAAAATTTCTAGTATGCCCATTGGAAAGGAATAAAATAAACCAATAACTAATAAACTAAAGAAGAGCAAGACTAAATTGTGTGTTCAGATTCCTGCCTATTCAGTACTGCTGAGCTACATGTCACTATCTTCTTGGTCACCTCTGTATTAAGCAATGTGTTTCCTGGGGATTCAGAATTTCCAAGATTATTCTTGCCATTGTTCCTGGAAAGATTAAAGTCAATTGAATTAGCAAGTGATTAACCTGATTTATTGCCTTTAAGACTTAATATAAATGTTTATATTATCTACCATGATAATCTTTTTCTAAATAACACACAGTTAGTGTGAGATGATTCTTGTCAGATCTGCCATGTCAGGTGTGCAGCAAATAATGATTCCTCTCAAATGCAAATACATACTGGAGAAAATATCAGGAGACAGGGGAAGTACACCTAGAATTATTGTGGACTATGCAAAGATATGAACTATTACATAGATGGCCTTTGGGGGTGCTCTTTAAAATCAGATGAAATATAGTCTGTATTCTCTAAAAATATAAAAACGATGAAAAACCAAAAAGACCAAGAAACAATGAGCTGAGGTACATACAGAGGGAATGGTTCACTCACTACAGGTTAAGAAATCCTCGTCTGGGAATATGGGATTGAATCACCGTACCAGCTTTGGAACATGCTAAGAACTGAGAGACTAATAGATGACAGAGTGTTACAGATGAATTCACAATGAGTCACGAAGGAAAAGGAGACCGAGGGTAAAGAGGGAGAAGAACCTGGGCCAGAAATATGATATTCCTTCAGTAGCATGACTTAGATAACAAGCCACATCCCCTGGCTCCTTGTTTCTCCTGGATGCTGTACCTGCACCGTTTCATTTACCTGACTATGGAGCACACATTTCAGTTGAAGGCAGGACGATCTAGAATTAAAAGAAGAATATTTAAAAGTCCTTTAGGTCTCCTCAAAAAGAAGAGAAAATGCCTATTGAAATCCTTAAGTTATGAAGAAAAGAAAGTTAAATTACTATGTTTAATGGAGTTACAACTACATAGACATGAAGTCACAACTACATAGACATGAAGCCCTATATATGAACTCATTTTGAAGAATAATATATATATATATATATATATATATTCATATACATATGGGACATTCACACATGCATGATATATAACTTGCCTGTCTTTATGATTTTAATATAACTTGATGATCTCATTGCTAATCGATTCAGGTATTCTTTCTCAAAGGAAGTAGTGGTGGAAAATACAAGTTCCTTTATGAAATGAAAACATAAAACTAGATTTCTGTGAGCAGCTTGATGTGTATAAAATTCTTAACCAAACAGTGAGAGACCAAAAGGGAGATTAAAAGAAAAATTCAAGTCACCCCAAAGGGTCATAAAGTTCTGAAAATATGTCTGTAGTATAAATGTACTTATGTATAATCAATTACTATACACACATAATGTATTATACATATTCGATTATTATAAACATCAGTATTTGGATATGTGGCTTTGTTTGTGTTATAATACCAATATCAATGTTTCAGGATCAGTTCTCACATATCTGTCTGATCTTTTTTCTTCTCGTCACATCATATTATAAAGATGGAAGGAATGATAATATATAGAGACAGGAAGGAAGGGAGACAGAGTAAGAAAGCAAAGTAGGAAAGAATTAACACAGGCTTTTCAAACATTCCGTGAGAAACTCAAATATGATCATTCAAATCAAAATCAGAAACTTCTGTGTATTGTTTACAGCGCCTACACCTTTTAGTGTAAGACTCACAAATCAAATTCAAAATAATGGTTTTGGCCTTTCAAACCATGAGGTGATTGAAATATATGACAGGAGAGAATATATGTTGTTACATTTCTTGACTCAGGATTCAAGGGCAACTCTGAAGCTATCTCTAGTTCACCAAACCATAGATCACCAAGATGTTCTCATAGAGAAAATGTGGCAGGTTGCATCATTCGCATGCTTCTAGACTTAGTGATTAAGCAAAGATACAGCCATAAAACACTCACAGCATGTTCTCATAGCATGTCCTGGATGCAGGTCTCCTTCGGAGGAGGAGAAAGAAAGGAAAAAGTGTGTGACAGTGATTCAAAAAGAAGTATGTTGAGAGTTTTAAATGATGATGATGATGATGATGATGATGATGATGATGATGATAGTGATAGGGTGAGAAGAAGAGAGAGAGGATTCTCAAATCTGTCAAGTATTTTTGTTACTTTAGGAGGGAAAAGGGATAATTAAAATTCCATAGTTCATGATAAGGTAATGAAGATATAAGAAGCAAAAATGATGAGATAAAAAGTTAAAATCTTAAGAATCAGAAATATAGAGTCTGAATTAGGATGGTTAAATTATATAAACGTCTCTGAGCATAAATCATTTTACTTTTACAATTTTGGGCTCTACTCTAAGGCCAGATTGTTAATTTGGTTCAGTGTACACTGTTTTGAAAAGTCCACCATACATGAGTCTCAATAATAAATACTGGCCTCTCTAATCATTGTGAATAATATGGAACATGACCCTTTCTGTGGTTTCTTCTGAACCTTGGGTTCATTTACAGTTTCATCTGTGACCCAACATGAAGCATAGAATTTATTTGCTGTTAGTACTTTCCTCAAGCAGAGATGAGAAAGTCCTTGCATTGCTTTGGCCTGAGAAATTGCCACAGTTGGCTATTCCGTAATGAAATCTTGGATTTCTCAAGTTAGATTCTGACCTCAGGGATGAGATTAATGCCAGGGGCACATTTTAATTTGGCAGAGCCTAAGCATATATGAAACCCCATTTGTGTACATGATAATAAGGACTTATTTCGACATATTATTTTATTTATTTCAGCATCTCATCATCTACTAAGATATTTTAAAAACAAAACTGAAAAATTTAGACTTTTTTGAGGGAGTTTTTCCCATTTTCATATATTTTATAAACTGGTTCTTCATATTCCTTAAAGATAAATAATTCATGAGAAATCTTGCAGCACCTTGACTAGCTTTTTCTTTAAATATTAAGTATTATTTTTGAAAATATTTGAACTATGAATAGTTGTGTGCAATAATTTTCCTATTGGAAATAAAGTCTGAGAGTTATCCACTTTTTTCCTTTGATGTCCTATCTTACTGATAGTACACAGAATGCTTGACTACTGAATTCCTCCCAAAAGTTATGGAACCTAAAATTATATTTAGAAAAAAAAAACCCAAAACTACAAGCTTTTGAAGAGGTGATTTACATGTTCAGAGGAAAACTGGGTTTTATTTTAGGGGAGGACAGGGGCTTAGGATTCTTGTTGATGTAAATTTTACAACTGAAGATGTGTTAAATGTTTTAAAATAATGATAGCCCTAAATTAATTCCTTTAATGTATAGATAAAATGACTTTGTAGCTAATATAAGCCCAGAATTACCAGAGAGCACTTTCTTTAAATTGCTGCAAACCTCCAAAAAGTCAGTTTAAATTGTTAACACACAAACTTGATTTGTACTTGATGAAATCCCATATACATTATTTTATTCATCCTATTTTTTCTATAAAATTGAGAAAAAATCTTTAATTTATATGGTTAAAATTTTACAAGGAAGACAAAGTCACAGTAGTTTATAATAAGCTATAATAGGTTCAGTGACAGATGTTTGCTGAAATCAACATAAGTTACAACTAAAACTACTTCAAATCACTAAGAATATTCAGGGCAATGTTCTTCCTTCATCTTTGCTTTAGGATTAAAATCTTTTGTTTTGGCCCCACTGTTCAAAATTTTTAACTTTATTTCCTGAAAATACTATATAGAGCATACAAGGAGTAGAGATAATGCAATAGTAGTATACATCCACACAGAATCACAACTACCACAGACTCACAGACCTTCTATCTCAGAAAAATCATTTGACTTTTATTTCTCCAATTTCTCATCTTTAAGCATAGGTAATAACAGTACTCACTTTATAGACTACTATGGGGTTGAATATACTAAAAAACAAAGCATGATTCTTCAAAAGATACCAGTTGGATTATGAAATGACACTATAGTAAACATAACACAGTGTTAGGAAAGTACTTTGCCAGTCTAGTAGTTCACTGATTAAGTTCTATCACATGCATTATTAATTTATTAATGATATACATTTGAGTTGAGGAAAAATTAGCTCCTTGAAGTTATCAGTTCTATTTTATGTTGACTATTATGCTAAAACCTACTTCTCAAAGATAAATAAGACCAGTCCCTACCACCAGGATATTCACAATCATCATGTCATAGGGGCAGACAAATAAATGGGAAACCAATATTAATATGAAATCCACTGTTACACTTGAATAGGCCAATGTTTTAGATTACAGAGAGAGTGGATTTCAGTCAAAGATGAGGTCCAATGAGCTAAAAAGAGTTTCTGTGGGCTCTGAGTAGGTAAATATCATACAGAAGACTGAAACTTTCTAAAACATTCCAGAATACTAGGGGACTATAATATAGGCCAAGTTACATGCTCCTTGCTAAAGACCAGTGGTTGCCAAAAAGCAGAAACAGAGTGGGTTAAATTACATCTCCAACATGGACCAATGCGACTGCTATTCTGGTATGACTTAGGAAAAGCAGTCTGGATGGAAAGACAAAGGAGTTTCCTAGGAAAATCTTACAGTGAATGCCAAGTCCAGTCAAACTGCTCAGAACAAAAAGCCAGACTTGCCCAGCCAAGGGAGCGGGGCCTGCTGAGCGCTCTGGAGGGAGTGAGTGGAATCCCCCAAGCACCACACCTGCTCTGCTCCAGGCGCCCACCAAGGAGAAGGCTGGGTAGCAGGAAAGGAGCTGAGCAAGTAACATTTTAAATGTGTCACTAGTGAGGCCTATCAGCTGGCCTTAAAAGCAAGGGGTAGGGTAGGGTGGGTAGGGTGGGGGTGGGGGTGGGGCACCATACAAAACTTACGATACGATCCCGTACGGTAAGGTAAGGTACAGTACGAAAGAAAGGATGGGCTAAAGGAGACCAGCCGCGGTGTGTGCAGCCCTCTGACAGAAGGAGACAGGCGCGGGGAGGGCAGCACTGTCAAGCGGAGGAGCAGGAGCAACGTGGGTCCAGCCTGAGGAGCGCCGCCCCGTGCCTCCGCTCAGTGTGGCACCCTTGCCAAACTCAACTCTCGCCTCCACGCGGGCTTTGCTGCAGGAAGGACCGGGGTATGTTAAAGCCCGCTGCCCGCGAGCCACCGGGAACGCACGTGCACGTAGGGGAGAGTCAAGAGCAGCAAGAAAACAGATCGTGGCCAGCTCGTCGCAGCGGGAAACGCAGTGGGAGAAGCCTGGCCTGTCCCTGAGAGGAGCGGCAGAGGCGGTTCCTGGGTGTAGGCCGTGCTGAATATGTCAGGGGCAGGAGCGCTGCGGGGGCAGCTCTGGTCACACCTGCAAGAGGCAGGCGGCGTTCGGTAGCCGGCCAGCGCCCCAAACTTCGCTCCGAGAGTGGATGTGAGTGGGAGTGGGCGTGGGAGATGTGGCCCGGAGCACATCCCGTTCGAAACCTGCTTTGGCTTCTGCCGGGGGCATCAGTGCCCTGTTGGAAACCATGGATGTGAAGGCGCCAGCACGAAACTCTCGCCGGTGCTGCCGCTTTGTCTTCCCCATGGACAGACCGCATCTTGAGAAATGGGATGAAGGGAAAGGAGGTCGGACTTCTGCAAGGTTGTTATTTTTTCTTAATGTATAACACTCGTCTGTCTGATGGCGATAAAAGACATACAGGTTTTGTGTCACTAGTAGAAAAGGAAGAAAAAAAGGGTCACACTGGAAAATTTGTTGAGGAGTCAGTGTTGCCGAGGTAGGGACAATGACTTTGGAAAATATTTATAATGGAGAAGACTTGGAAAACTGAGTAGAAATCGAATAGCCACGGTAAAAGTGAATTACTGTTTGACCATGAGTGTGAACAGCATGAAATAAATGGCAAGGTAAGAGAATGCATCCCCAAAGAAATGAAGATCTGGACCATTTCCTAGTAGTGATGCATTGAAAAGAGAGAAAACCAACACTTGTGGTTGAAGGTAAAACATGGCTGGGATGAGGCTGAAGGCATCACTTTAGATGGGCTAAGTACCTCATTCTACATTTCTTTGCAGGATCAAAATATTCTTTTAGGGCCGGGGATTTAGCTCAGGTGGTACCACGCCTACCTTGCGAAGCAGAAGGGCCTGAGTTTGATCCCTGGTACCGCAAAAAAAAAGGAAAAAAAAAAAACAAACTTTTATTACTTAACTTTTCCCAAATAGTAAATATCATTAAAATACACTTCTAAGAACATTTGATTCACACACAATACACAAAGTAAAGGAGCTCTTAAAGAAAATTAAAATATTGCATGATTAGTAACCTGTTATTCTGTGTCTATCTAATTTTGCTAATTCCTGAGAAATGTAACCTGTTCTTTGTCAACATTGCCAGAAAAAAAAAATGGCAAAAGATAATTATGTTTTATGCCCTAGGAGGGCTTCTGGCTGTCTTTCTTACATATTTACATTTTTAAAAATTCTAAATACGGGTTCACATTACAGATGGAGACAATCATGGTCATTGAGTACAGGTGGTTTGCATAAGAACCCAGCAACAAAGTCTCCCAGTGGCGAATTCAAACCAGGTGACGCTCTAGTTCAGCATACTGAGGTCTCCTGCACTATTCAATTCCTCTTCATCTTCTATATCAATGCGATTAGTCAGCTTTTGTACCATCGCTAACACAAACTACCTGACACCCACAAATTAAAGGATGAGAGGTTCATTTTGGGTCAGAGTCTCAGAGGGATCAATTCATGAGAGCCTGGCTCCCAGGTGACACCACCATGGTGCAAAGGCATAACAGAGAGAAAGTCCACCGCAAGCCCGGCTAGAAGGAGAGGGAACAGGGAGCTCTTGGTCCTATGACAACTTTGTTCAACCAGATTCCTCACCCTAAGTGTACACTGAGCTATGGACTCAGCAATCAACTAAAACCATTGATGATCATAGGGCCTCATTCTCCATCAAAGTCCCCAACTCAACACATGAGACTTCTGGGTGAAATTTTAAATATTAATCTTAACAACCATTTAATCTCTGTTTATAAATTAATAATTTTATTTATTTATTTTAATTTTTAATTGAGTTTACTTGAACATTTTATATATACATGATGATCATATTCAACATTGAGAATTTGTATCTGTACACAACACATCTGGGTTCTCATTAAGAATTTTAAGTGTGTTTTTTTCAATACAGAAAATTTATGTAACATTTTAATTCTGTCTCTTATTCTAAAGTGTCTTTCTTCTATTACCTTTCCTTAGAAGAAAATCACCCCCAAAATCTTGCAAAAAGGAATTTACCATTTCCTGAACTCCCATTCTCTTTTCTAAGGGAGATAAGATTTCTTAATAACAATTTCATTGCAGTATAATTGCAAAGAGCCACACATAAATAAAATATGCAGTTTGATAAAGTTTGATCCATAGAAACATTAACAAATTATGCCTACAATTATGATGATAAGCATATCTGTCACCAACAGAAGATTCCTCCTTGTACTCAATATGCTTTCTTATGGATTGTATCCTTCTATTTTTTAATATTTCAAGTAATTTTTGTGGGAGCATGGAATTTTTATGTATTTGATCTCATTGGGTGCCAATTCTTCTTGTCTCTATAACTACTCTGGATCCTTCTAAACAATAATTAAGTTACAGTTAAGACTCATTATAAGCTTTGTTATATGACAACAGAGTAACATTTCATTTAGAGTTAATTTTTCTCTTCTATTTAGCCCAAAAGTTTCTGAGTAAATGAGGTTCATTGAAGCCTGGAGTTTTTTTTTATTGGAGACTGGTGGAAATAGTACCACTTCTGCCCCTCAGTGAACACTGGAAATGTTTCCTTCTTACCCTTCGGGTGCAATGTTCTTACCCCAGAGTAGTTTCTTTACATGCACTGAGCGCTATTCAGAGGGTAAGGCAGGAACTGGTGCTAAAGGTCTTTGAAGAACTCTCTTTAGTTGTGTAATGTGCCATACACACGCCAGCCACCTTCATCTCCCTGGACTTCCAGATTCTCCTCAGCTCAGGAGGCATCCCATACTCTCCTTGAGTGCCCCCTTTGTGGTGTGATAAATATATATTTAGTCTTTGCTCCCAGTTCCTGACACAGAACATGTAAAGTTTGTGGAATTCCTTGAGTGATAGAGGAATGTTTTTTGCTCTTATTCACAGTCTCTTTCAATAATATCTAAGTTTATGCTAATGAGGTTGGATGGCCTATACATAAATTTTGGATAGGAAACTGGTTGCCAGAAGGATACACATGATTAAAAGTTGAGGAAGCTTCTTATCTTTCGTAAAATAGGAAATATTCAAATTGAATGTGGTGGGGGGATGTAATGAGGGGAAGAATATGATTTGTAAAGAAAAAGAAATAGCATGTATATAAGGGGTGGGGGGTTGTGGGTGGGTAGAGATATGGGTAAAAATGAGAAATGACTTCTGTCATATACTGGTACAAATTTCCCAATACTGAGTGTGATTGAGAGCTGTATATAAAATGTACCAATAAAGAATTCAATTAAATAAGTTGAGGAAGTGTCATCCAGAACTCCAGGGAAGACAGATTGAATATTGAGTTCCTTAAAGATGACCAGTGATGAAATTGATCACGTACTTATAATGGAACTTCTCTAAAAACCCTCACATGATGGGGTTCAAGGAGCTCTCTGAGGTACTTCCTGGTGCTGGTGGAGGTACTCCTGGAGAGCACCTGGCAGCTCTGAGCCCTCTCATCTGGACAGAGACCGTGGCCCTCTTTGATTTGGCTGTTCAAGAGTTTCATAGTAAAATGCTCACATAACTTGAAAATAGTTCATTGGAAGCCCGTTATCTGAAATGGTTTTAACACCTTGGGTTCCTACAGAAATGAGAAGAGATCCAAGTCTGTGTACACATTAAAATGAAATCAAAATTTAATCATTTAGAAACTGCCAGATGATACTTACCTAAGGGGACCCTCCCTTCCTACTCAATCTTCTGGTGGTTTCCAGGTAACCCTTTGTCATTTCTTGGCTTGCAGAGGGAACACATCAATTTCTGACCCTGTTGTATGTGTTTCTCTGTTTCCACATGGTATTCCTTCCATGTGTCTCTATCTCTTTCCCTGTAACACCAGTCATAGTGAATGCCTACCCTAATGTGCACATTGTAACTTGATTATGACTTCAAAGAACTTATTTCCAAATAAGATTATGTCCACATGCAGAGTATAAAATTCCCATCTATATTGGGGGAACAATATTTGATCTATTACATTCATTATTCTGTTATGTTTTCTTCCATGAAGTCAGAGTGCCTTACTTCTATATAGACTCCTCCTTTTATGAATTCACCAATTAATTCTACAATTCCCCTATTTCTGACATTAAGAAATTAGAATCAACCTTAACTTGTTAAACCAAACAGATCTGAAATTCAACTACTTAGCCTTCCTGACATTTTTTTCTTAGTTACATCCCTTTTATTATTATTTTGCCCTTCTTTTTAAATATAAGCTCTACCACTACAAGTTTCCTAGTTGGTGTACCTGCCTCCACTGATATCCATTCAAGTCCATCATTCACTGAACACAGTAGTCATTTTAATGTTTAACACCATTGTGGCTTCACATAGGATGAAATCAGTATTTTAGAACTCTGAATCCTTGTGCATTTAACCTTCTCATTCTTTCTTCTCCTTTTTCTATGGCTCACTCCATTAATTTTCTACTTTCCACTTAGATAAATACATGTCTACTCAAGACTTTCTAACTGTCCCTCTCTGCCAGGTACCATTTTCTCAACTTTTTCATGAATTCCTTCTCACAGAGATTTTGTAGCTCGATTTCCTATTTTATTCAAATTCTTGGCCTCAGCCACATCTCCACAGAGAGGACTTAACCTGACCACCATGCTTTTATTGCTGTGGTCAGCTTTTCTCTATCTCCTCTCTCAAGTGTGTTTTTCTTCTTAATTGTAATTATTTGTGACATCACTTAGAGATATAGCCATCTGTCCATATTGTATCCCATCTCCTCTGTCAGATGGAAGTTTCATGATGACCAAGAATTTTGCTTTTTTGCTATGTAAGCAAATACTTGCTTAATGCATGAGAGATGTTTAGAAATATCTCTGAAAATTAAATTAGTGGTATTTATTGATACATACACAGTACTTATGAGAGTATCTAGCACAAGATGGGTTTCAATAAGCATTTCTTCAATAAACGTAGTATCTTAATGTGAACTGAACAAACAGGAACAGTTTATTTGGAAATTTAATTTAAATTTAAAAGGTTTATATTGTTTACAGGTAATAGCAGCTCCTTAAGAAGGTGCAATGCTATGTTTGAAATGTCCTGCCCCTTCTGAGCAGTTACTGTTTCTGACTTCAATATCAAGGGACAAGGTAAGATGGCAACCAACCAGGTTGGCTTAGAAAGAAAGTAAGGGCATCAGTCTTTACCAGTTTTTCAATGTCATCAATACTAAATATGACAAGTACTGAAGGATGTATAGGTCCAAATTTGGAATAAACCTAACGTTTTAAAATATCTTTAGAAATTTGCAACTTTTAAGTTCCTTATGTTACATAGTATTTCCAGCTTCTAAAAGTTGGAGTCTCCTTTTCTTTATCTATAACTTTTGAGTTTTTTACTTTAATTATGATGATAGAGCTCATATTAAAAAAAGAGAATATAGCCTGTGAAATAATAATCTAAAAATAGAGAACATATCCAGCAAATTCCTTTTCAATTCTTGTACTACTAGTCATCTGCATGTTCACTCATTCCGTATGTTGCAATGATTTCCAAACTGCATTCCTGTGTTTCCTCATAACTTTCATCCTCTACTCTGCTTCATAGATTTTCTTTTCTAAAACAGATGCCAAGCCCCTTTCTTCTTGAACATTTTTAGTGGTTGGCTTTTCATTGTGTTGTGTTTAAGGCAAGTTCCAGTTCCACTGTACCAGTTATCTGTAGCACAAAATACTGTTACCAAAACTTGTTGCCTTAAAACAACATACA
>PVIC010052903.1:0-12023 GCA_004025085.1 Thryonomys swinderianus | reverse complement strand
CCTCCTCTTAAAGCCTTGTAGAAATTGTAAATTCCACGTCTAGACTAGTTTAAGTTGTTTACCGTCAAATTATTGATCATTTCTAATTTCCTCAGGAATGCCAGCTTGTTCCTGAACATTTTTTCCTCTCTTCTTCTAGTTCTTGAATCTTGCGACGTATCTTACCCATCATTTTGTAGGCACATTAGAAAACGTAGGTATGAGGGTCTAGTTGTTTAGCAACATCTGACATCAATTGTATGGATTATTATTTTCCCTCCCATTTGTGTAGATCTTGTTTCTTCATGACATGATAGCATGAAAGTATGTACGACCTAAAATTTAGTGACCTGTTTGACAGAAGAAATTAAACAGAACACCATATCTTCACATTATTTCAGAATATAGTTCAAAAATTAGATTAAGCATTAACATCAAGAATAAAGGATGAAGATGTGATGTACATATGTACCAGGACCTATACCCACAAAAATCTATTCATTGTGTGTTGTATACATATACTGAAAAAAAAAAAAGGCAAAATGTGTCAAGCCAGGCCTGGTGACGTACAGCTATCATTGCAGCTACCCAGGAGGGCAAGGCAGGAGGGTTGTGGATTTGAACCCCGCCTGGGCAATTTCTTGAGATCCTGTCTGAAAATTAAAAGGACTGGGGGGCCAGAGGGTTAGCTCAGTGGTTCTGGCGCCTGTCTCACAAGTGCAAGGTCCTGAGTTCAATCCCCGGTAACCACATAAAATGCTGGGCATGGAGACTCATGCCCACCAGCCATCAATACCACATACCACAGTGCCAGCTGTGGTGGCTCACGCCTGTCATCCCAGCACTCTGGAGGCAGAGACAGGAGGATTGCTGAGTTCAAGGCTTGCCTGGGCTACATAGTGAGCTCAGGGCCAGCCTGAACTACAAAGCGAGACCCTGTCTCCAAAAAAAAAAAAAAAAAAAAGGACTGGGGAATGCAGTTTGGTGCTTCTTGGGTTTATGCCCCAGTATCCACAGCCACTACCATCACAACCAACAGAGAAAGAAGAGAAAAACAAAGATTTGATATCACCAATTTAGCCAGTTTCTCCTTTTTTTCTCTCTCCCTCCCCAACTTTTTTTTTTTAAATATTTGGCTTCTTAACATTTTTGTTAGGGACTCTGGCCCTCCTGGTTACATGTATTGGCAAGTCTTATACTGCACCGATTCTTCACTCTTGTTGAGAGACCATGTTGCTTTATTAAATATTGCCCTTCACTTTGATAATGTCTCACATTTTTTTAAATTGAATTCTTTATTGGTACAATTTATATACATCTCACAATCACATATAACATTGGGGAATTTGTACCAGTATATGACACAAGTTAATTCTCATTTTTACCCATATCCATACCCACCCACACCTCCCCACCCTCTATATACATGCTCTTTTATTTTCTTTCCGAATCATATTTATTCTTTCCCCTCATTACATTCCCACACCAAATTTCCTATGGAAATTTCCCATTCTACAAAAACTGTCATACTTTCTAGAGCTCATCTGCATCTACACGTCTCACATTTTTGAGCACATAAAATAATTTATCAATAGGAAATTATTATTTGTTTTGTTTCCCCCACTAGATCTTTGTGAGCAAGGACTATATCCTTGTTTTATTTTGAAAAGCACACATCACTGTATAGTCTAGGGTCCGTAATAAATGATTAAGGTGAGATTAGTACTAGAATTTAAAAGTCCTGTAAATTTCCTACTCTGCTAAAGGAACTGAACGTGGTAGACATATAGGTTGTGGATATCACACATTTTGTGTTTTTTTTTTGTTGTTGTTGCATAGCTAAATGATTTTGTTGGTGAGCTAAAAACATTTTGGGATAGTGGTGGTGATTGGATCCATTTGTCTAAAAGAGACTAAATTATTGAATCTTTTTTGTAAAAGATAAGATCTCTTTAAACATTGATGTAAAATAGATTTTATATCTTGCCAGTTTTGAATTTTGGGGTAATATTTTTTCACTTCTCAACACCAGTTTGTTCTTTAGTGTTTTCAGTGTAAGACCTTGATGTGACTTTCATTGTGAGGCTGCAGCAGTGAAAGAGAAGTGCCGTTCTTGCTGCTGCCCAGCAGAGCAAACTTCAGGCAGGATCTCATGCCCGACCCTGAGTGAGACACACATCTTCTCAATTCTGGCCTCAGCTTATGATTTTGATTCTCTACCATCCCACAGATAATCGATACTTCAGCCAGATTGTGTCAGTTGTTTCTCAAACAGCTCGTGCCTCCCTGCCTCTGTTTTGTTTCCTAAAATGCTCAAACCTGCTTCTCCTTCTTAGCATCATTTAAGCAAACCTTTTGGCATTGTGCTTTTCTCAACTTCTTGTCTCTACTCTCCTATGATTCTTTGCTTTTTGAATTGCCAATGTTAAGAGTTATTTGGGTCCTTTTTGTCTCTCTCTTCCTAGATTATACAGCTACAGTCTAGAAAAATATGAAATTTGTCCTTTTTTCACTGCACTTGCCATTGTTTAATGCTACCCCACATAAGCATAAACAAAATCATTTTAATTGCATTAACTATGAGATATTAAGCACGTGCCATTTTAACTAAGCTAGAGTTAAGGTGTTTTGTGGTGTGGGGGTCAGAGGTTTGTGACATTTGACCCCTTCTTCTTTTTCTTTCAAAGATCCTATAGCTAGAGTTTAGTGCTATTACAGAATCACAGGCCATGGGGTTCTTTAATGACTCACTGACCTCTTCTTTCTTAAGGAAAGATAATAAATAAATGGTCTTAAACATATGAGTATTTCTGTCCTGTTTCCAGAAGACCTCTAAAGAAGGAATCTCTACAGCGTTTCTTGATGTAATGTTTTCAGTTTTGTGTTGAAAACTTTACAGTAACTAAATGCTCAATCTTGTAATTAACAACACTTTTATGGCTTCATTTGCTTTTATAAACATTACTGGAACGGACTTTTGTTTTGGATTTTTGTTTGTAATTGCTTGATATCCTGTTGAATGTATGGAGTAGTGCAAAACTTTTCTGTTGTTAATTATGAACTCTGGATCTTTAGCTCCAGCCCATAATATAACAGCCATGTTTGATTTTTCCTAATGCTGTCAGGTTTTTGCTAAAGCTGTAGGGTTTTGCTCTAAGTTTTCAAATGAAAATACTTAAGGTACCTGGTAATAACTATTGTGGAAAAAGGGAATTTATGTGTGTAAACAGCAGTTTTAGGAAACCAAAGTTGGGGGGGAGATATTGATTGATTCCTGGGGTGTATAAATTGTTCCTTCTCTTTGGCTGGTTAATAATATATCTAATTCCAACTTTAGAATTCACTATCAAGTAATGTATGTTGTCTTAGCTTTTATTTCATTACTAGGGAAAATATTATAGTTATTGATATAGGTAGTCTTTTCTCTTATACAACAGTCATATTCTCATTTGAAAAGTATGTGTAAGATTGTTACACTGTTATTTCCTGGCTCTAAAGAAAGGAACTTTTAAATAAATTACTTATTGTCTTCTGCCTTATTGAACATGTGGTCAGTTGTCATGTTCATACATTCAAATGATCAAAGTCTGAACTTCTGTCTAATTCTTCCCTGCTGTTAGGCTACCCTGTCATGATCAAGGCCTCAGCAGGCGGCGGTGGGAAAGGCATGCGCATCGCTTGGGATGATGAAGAGACCAGGTGAGAGGCTGTCCAGGGTATACTTTTGATGAAAATTGCAGTTACCAGAGTTTTATTAAAGTGACAGGTAAACAGATATCCAAAGCATAATGGAGTAATTACAGTGACCACCTAATTTTTAATTTTTAGATGGGATAAAGATTGAAATTATTTAGAAACCTTTCTTATCTAAATTTTAATGATGACTATTGTATTACAGAAAAATTTTTGTTTCCTAAAACTTTAACAAAAGATTTTCTTTTTTTTTTTTTAGTGTGCTTCAAAAAATTAGAGTTACTGTATTTTTTTAGGTAGAAACATTTGGCTGTTTAATTTGGCATCGTGTCTAGAGAATTGAATCAAGTATATTTCATTGAAAGTTTATATGTTACCTCAATCTGTATTTGTTTTCCTTTATGATAGAATTATCTCCATGGAGATATTGCATCACTTTGATAATTTCTAGTATGAAATTCATTCATTTTTTGTTGGGTTTGAAATTGCTACATGTCCCTTGTTTACATGCCCTTTGTTGTAAATTTAGAGTATTTCTTTTTTACTAGGTTCAGAAATCAGAAGTTAATTTTTAAATAAAAACATTTTATTGCAATGTATTGATAGCATTAATTATTTTCTAATAGCATTATAGCTATTAAAAAGTAATTGTTTAAGCAACTGCCCAACATAAGCAGGTTTTAAGGTACTCCATCTGGTTTGTAGTTTTTATTTTATTTTTTTGGTACTGGGATCAAACTTGGGACCTTGTGCTTGCCAGGCAGGTGTGGCCACTACACTAAATCCTTGGCCTGTATTTTTTTTTTTTAGTTTTTTTGAGACAGGGTCTCACTTTGTAGTTCAGGGTGGTCCTGAGCTCACTATGTAGCTCAGGCTAGCCTTGAACTCAGCAATCCTCCTGCCTCTGTCCCTCAAGTGCTGGGATTACAGGCATGAACCACCACCCCTGGCATTGTGGTATATGGTACTGATTGTTGGTGGGCATTTGTCACCAACCCTGGTATTGTTGTATGTGGTTAGTGGGGATTGAGCTCAGGACTGTGTGAACCACTGAGCTAAATCTCTGGACCCCCATGGTTTTTATTCTTTATTTGTTAGTGGGAGAGATTTACGTCATTTTTGGAGATTGGGGGTAAAATCATCACAGAATTATTATTTCATTATTAGTGTTACTTTGCCTACTCTTCCACTTGGAATTAATATGGTCTTCCAAATAGTTAATTCTGCTTTCTTTTTCTTTCCTTATTTCCTTCCACATTCAGGTTTCTCTTAAATCTCATAGGAACTAAATCTGAAGTAGTCTGATAGTCATCTAGTACAGTGGTATCTAAGCCTTACTCAGAAATTAGCTTCTAAAGTGAGAGGGTAAGGTGAAAATCTCCTGGAGACAATGTTCTTCATTCAGACCTATGGAAAGTACCGTGCTGGGGAGTTTTACCATACAGGAACACTGGATAATGGGACCATTACTTCTTTGGTTGACATCAGGCAAAGTACTTGGGTTATATTGTGAGGTAATGGTTTTTAAACTCTAGCCTCGTGCTCGCTTCGGCAGCACATATACTAAACTCTAGCCTCACTTTCACTTTGGTACTGTCACCAGATACTGACTAAGATAACGGTGGGGTTTCTTTTCCTATCTTAATGCTAAGTCAGCAAGAAGAAACACATTGCATGGGCTGGCAGTACTTATTGAGAGCCTGCTATTTGACAGGCACTGTTTTAGCTAGGTTTAATAATCCATTTCTTTATATATTTTCTATGGTCAGTGAAGAGTTCTTACCTTTGAATTTAGGGAAGAAATTCATGAATGTAGACAAATTTTAAAAACACTTTTGTTTTACTAACCTCTGTTGGAATTTAGTGTCCCCTGTACTGTAGCAATAGTAAAAGAGTAAAAGATGCATCTATGAAACTTTTCACCATGAGGAAATAACATGCATTTTCTTATCCCATTATGATATGGCAGAGACTTCTTAGTTATAGTGATTTTTTTTTTTTTGAGACGGTCTCGCTTTGTAGTTCAGGCTGGCTCTGAGCTCACTATGTAGCCCAGGCAAGCCTTGAACTCAGCAATCCTCCTGCCTCTGCCTCCCGAGTGCTGGGATTACAGGCGTGAGCCACCATGCCCGGCACTGTGGTATGTGGTATTGATTGCTGGTGGGCGTGAGTCTCCACACCCAGCATTGTATTTGGTTACTGGGGATCGAACTCAGGACCTTGCGCTTGCGAGGCAGGCACCGGAACCAGTGAGCTAACCCTCCAGCCCCTAGTTATAGTGATTTTTAAACCCATTACCAGTGCTTTTATTATTTAATAAAGACCTGCATGTGTTACATCCTAAATATTTAAGAATATTTTGATACATATAGTGGAGTATAATTTGTTTCTAATTGTTTCTTATGCAGTCCTTTGCATTTTAAATACTGCTACAACTAATATATAGTGTTAGTATTATATCAGAAGTAACACTACTACTACTACTACTACTACTACTACTAGGGTTTGTGTTGGTAGAGGTTGAACTCAGGATTTTGCTTTTGCTCATGCTAGGTAAGTACTGTACTCTTAAGCTAAACCCTCAGCCTGCTTATTATTATTAGGTTTTTAAGATGCAGGATTTCATTTTGTTGCCTAGAACAGCCCGTAACCCCCAGGCTCAACTGATCTTTCTGCCTTAGTCTTTTTTGTAGTTGGGACTGCAGGAAGATATTGTTATGCTTGGTAACAGTGTGCATCTTATAATACTTTACAACTTCTTTTGATAAGAAGTTCCATATGCTGCATTATTCTGCAAAAGATGTGGCATGAAAAATGATTAGGAAATTGTGTTCTGGTAGTAGAAGCCAAACAGTGAACAAAATTTTAAAAAATGGTATACTTGGGCTAGAGATTTAGTTCAGTGGTTCCGGCATTTGCCTAGCAAATGGAAGGTCCCTGGTACAATCCCTGGTAACCACATACAACAATACCAGGTGTGATTCACACCCACCAGCAATCAGTACTGTATACCACAGTGCTGGGCATGGTGGCTCATGGAGGCAGAGGCAGGAGGATTGCTGTGAGTTTGGGGCTTGCCTGGGCTACATAGTAAGCTCAGGGCCTGCCTGAACTACAAAGTGAGACCCTGTCTCAAAAAAAAAAAAAAGATACTTTTGTCGAAGGTGAGATGTAGTATAAGAAAAATAAGAAAGGGAAGGACATGAAATGTGTAGGAGGGAGTGTCTCTTGAAAGCTGGATTGCTAGGATATTCCTCACTGAGAAGGTGACACTGGAATGAAGAAGTAAAAGGGTAGAGAGTTAAGAATCAGGTGCAGGAACAGCGATCACATAGAGGTCCTCATGTAGGAGCATCTGATGCGGTCCAGGAGAAGCACAGTGGCCTGTGATGGAGGGAGGGAGGAGTAGGAGGTAGGTCAGAGGGGCTTGGGTGTGGTGAGTGTAGGTCTTATAGGCCATTCCTAGACTAGGGCCTATTGGAGAGTTTTGAGCAGAAATGTTAATTATGGAAGTTCAGCAGATTTTCCTGGCATGATTTATACTTTTTTTTTTTTTAGTTAGGAAAAACTTCAGACATCTAAAAATTAGAGAGTATAATGGACTTCTATGTGAATGTTATTCAGATGAACCAGTTGTCAGGGTTTTGTGACTTAGGTTTTATAGGGATCACTGTGGTCACTATCTTGGTAATAGACTGAAGGAAGCCAGGATTGCAGTCTGTGGAATCAGGGAAAGCAGTTAAGAGGCTATTGCAATCATTTATGCAAGAAAAGTAATGACAGTGGCGTTCTCCAGTGTGCTAGGGTAGAGGTGATGAGAAAGAGTTGCATTCTGAAAGCAGAGGCAAGATTTGCTAAATGACTGGACATAGAGTAGGACAATGTTTGAGGATGAAGTATAGACACTTTGTGATCTTTCTATTTGGTCTTAGTGATGAATTTATGCCAATTAAATACATTTGATGCAATTGTGCTTTACTTTGAAATTTTCTTGGAAGATGCTGAGAAGTTTAGATCAAAATGAGGGCTTTTATCTTCAGAATTAAAGAATAGTTAATCTGGTTCTTAGTCTGTGTCCGGGACTCTCCCAGCGTGGTTCTCTTACCTCTTGAGGAAGCATTATGGTACCCACATGAAATATTTGGAGTTGACCTAAGTAGTTGCTGTGTGTGGATGGAAGCAAGCAGAGGGGAAGGAGGGATTCTTAGTCCCGTATTGAGCTCTTAAGCCATCCTGTTTGACCTTCCTCTATCCAAGTTCAGGTTTAAGACTATTTCTTTTTCTGAATTTGTAACCCTTATGAGCCAGTGGACCTCTCAGTGGGAGGCTTGAACTTCCTCATAGTGTGGTGTTTTTGGACTTCATACAGAGTGACCCATGGCTTCAAGGTCAGTTGTTTCAAATCTGGATGGAAGCCATGTGAATTTTTTGATCCATCTCAGAAGCTACACAGGTCCCTTTCCACTGTCTTCTGTTGAGTAAAGGGAGCACCTGCTTCTGTCTAAATTCATGGGTTAGGATTTTGACTCCATTTCTTTAGGAGAGTGTGGCTAGGTTCTTAAAACACCATATGGAATGGCAGATACTGTTGTGATTATCTTTGGAAGCACAGTGTGCTGCACATGGCCTCTTTGTAGAAAAGAATGGTTATGATATTGAACTGAATCTAATGGTTTTGTGTGAGATGGATATTTTATGATCTCTAGTTTTTTTCTCATTGTTTTTTCCTTTTATGTGATGCTTGATTATGTAGCACTTTCACTGAAAGGCTAGTACTTACTTTTCCTTGCTCTTCTTTAAATCTCAGAATTTTTAGACATTTCTCCCAGCACCCTTAGGTAACATACTTGTGGGAGGGACTGTGCTTTGCAGTTTCTCAATACACTGTGAGATTTAGTGTGTTGTTTTTGATGTATGAATTTTAATTTAGATTCAGCAGTTTTCAGAAGTCACTGTAACCTTTGGGATATTATTTATGGCAACCTTTGGGATATAATTTAACTCATTTTTGGTAAGTAAATGACACATTGATTCATTTATATAGTTAATAAAAATTAGGATAATTTCTACAAATATTGCTGTCTTGAACTTGATAAACTATCTAAAACTTTCTTTAGATTAATAGAAGCACAATACTCTTTAATGACACTTGTTGTTTATTTTAACAAGTTGCTCTATATCCCTGTTTATCTAGAAAGTCAAAACTGCAAAAGAGTCAAGAGAACAGTCCATTGCACACTCACAGGTTTATTTTCTGTAGTTACTGCTAATACTGTATCACAACTCATACACTGTTTCCTTCCTCCCTCTCTCTCTGTGAGGAAGAAAACAATTTTTGTATAACCCTAAACGTTTTAGTATTTTCCTGATGCAGTATAAAATTTAACTGCCAGGGTTGTCTCCTCTTAATAACATTTTTTCGCCTCAGCTTCTTCAGGGAAGTAGCATCTATGACACATCTTAAAATTTAAGCCCCTGGAAAGAATTATGTGAATGATGTTGTATGATAGGGAATGAAATCATGCAGGTCATTGGATGTGGCTTTCAATATTTTCTTAATAATCATTGGCTTTCTTTTCCATATCCAGTTTCTCATGAAATGTATGGCATGAATGGAATTCAGTATATCTACATGTTTGAATAGTCCCACTAGAATGTAGGTACTGTAAGGGCAGTTTCCATTTTGTTTTTTTTTTTCTACTACCTTGACAATCAGTAATCACTATTGAATGAATGTAAAATTAAATGCAGAAAAGCTTTTTATTTTTTGGCACTAGAGAGTGAACCTAGGGCCTTATACATGTTTTACCACTAAACTCTGCCCCTGGCCCCAACGAAGTTAATACAATTTTTCTTTAGTTCCAAAATACATCTGCAGTGCTTTCAAAGGTGGTACTTATTTTGGTGACTGATTTTTTTACTTTTGGTTTGCTCGGTTTAAAGACAAAATGAAAGTTCTCAATTATTCCAAGAAGAGACAAACTATAAAGTGCTGTCTTCTCTTTGTGAATTATAGTGTCTCCACTAATAAAGTTGATTGTGTGGAACTAAAAACAATGGTTCATTGTGCTTCTGGTTTCTTTGAACTGTGCACTCTCCTGAGATCTAAACTCCATTTCCCTAAATCAAAGATGTAAAAGACGTATTAGAAGACTAAGAAAACCTAATACCTTTTCTCCCACAGAGCAGAAACTGGAAATTTTTTAAACCACAATTTGAAATTTGTCTTCTAGTCTATTTACCTACAGTGTTAAATGTTTAAAGAATGAAAACAAGCACTTGAGATATTTATTTTTAATATTCCCAATTGGATTGTTTATAAATGAGGTGATTAGAAAAACTTGATTTTAATGTTTTATGTTAAATATAAGTATTTAATTTAAAAACCAACTATTGATTAGAAGTAAAAGGAATTACATTTTATATTCTAAATATGTCAATGAATGGATAGTACTTTTCAGTTCAGGTAAGTTTGAGTTTTTAATAGACTGGTCAAATAAACCCATTCTATTGAAACAGCATATTTTAGTACAAATGATTTAAACTATTAACTTAGGAATAAAATATAGAAGGCAGTAATAAAGTATATATTTCTAATTTCAAAAATTGTTCTTTTCTCTTTTAATTATGAATTGAACAGTCTTAAAGGAGCTAAAATTTTATTTACCTATATGAATATGTGGGGATAGTTGTACTTCCAGATATGCATTTAAAATATAGGAAGTGCCCTTAAGAATCCTTGTACTGTTTCTTCAAGCTTGATGACATCATGTGTTCAGTCATATGGCAAAATGACTTCGAGTGTAGTCCTGCACCATTTGTGCAGTCAGCTAGACCCTTTGGCTTTTTATTTCCCTCACTGGGGCTAGAAATTGATCCTTGAGCAAGATGCCCTGCTACTGAGCTGCTGACTCTTTACATTTTTGTTTATGTTTTCTAACTTCTGGGTCAAATGGATATAGATTTTCATATTTTCTTTGTTAGTGGAATTAAGGTATAATAAGGTTGAAGAAATAAAATAAGCCAGACATAGTGGTGTACACCTGTAAGTCTGCTACTTGGGAGGCTGAGGCAAGAGGAACACAATCTCAAGGCTGACATGAGTAACAAATACCCATATACACACGTGAGTGTATATATGTGTATGTGTGTATCCAAATGGTTTGGGAACATAGTTTGGCAGTAGAACACCCACCCCTTGGTTTCTCTCCCCAGTACCACGTACCCACACTCATACTCACACCCAGAATTATTAAATGCCTTCATGATTGATTTAAATCTCAAACTTAACAGGTAGTGAAATAAGTGCCAGTATTTGTTTTAGCATGTTTAATCTCTGTTTATAGCAGCACAATTCATAATAGTTAAATTGAGGAGGTAGCATATATTTTCCATTAACAGATGAATTAATAAAGAAAATAGGTCTGGGGCTGGGGATTTAGCTCAGAGGTTCCAGCACCTTCCTGGTAAGCTCAAGGTCCCTGGTTTGATCCCTGGTAACCACATAAAATAATACCAGGCATGGTGACTCACGCCCACCAGCAATCAGTGCCACACACCACGGTGCCAGGCATGGTGGTTCACGCCTGTAATCCCAGCACTCGGGAGGCAGAGGTAGGAAGATTGCTGAGTTTGAGGCTTGCCTGGGCTAACTAGTGAGCTCAGAGCCACCCTGAACTACAAAGTGAGACCCTGTCTCCAAAAAAAAAAAATAGGTCTGTATATACAGTAGAATACTAATCATCTGTAAAGAAGGGTAAACTTGAGTCTTTTGTAGAATGATGTACATAATTGTATGTAACATAAAGCAACACAGAAGGTTAAATATCCGGTAGTTTTTGTTGTGTGATAAACCAAAATATGAATAATTTGAAGATCAAAATAAAAAAGAAATGGTAAAAACTGAGAGGAGGAGATGGGAAGGTGACCTGGGAAAGGAGGGAAAGAAGGGAAGGGTCGTAAAAATGATAAAAATGTGATAATACATATGTACCAATTCTCCAAACCAAGTGTAATTGTTAGGTATCACAAATATATATTAATAAAAGTAATCTATAAAAAGCTAAAAAAAAGGAAGTTAAATAACTCAAGATCACAGAACTTATAAGTGGAAGAGTTGAGGTTTAACCAAAGTTGAATTAGGACAGCTTTTATAGAGTGGAATATTTCTATAGGAAACTTGGTGTGGGAATATGATGAGGAGAAGGAATAAATATGATACAGAAAGAAAATAAAAGAGCATGTATAAGGGGGGAGGAGGGGGGAGTGGGTAGGGATATGGGTAAAAATGAGAATTAACTTGTGGCATATACTGGTACAAATTTCCCAATGTTATATGTGATTTTGAGATG
>PVIC010052902.1:0-12018 GCA_004025085.1 Thryonomys swinderianus | reverse complement strand
CTTGAGCTCACTATGTAGCCCAGGCAAGCCTGGAACTCAGCAATCCTCCTGCCTCTGCCTCCCGAGTGCTGGGATTACAGGTGTGAGCCACCATGCCAGACACTGTAGTATGTGGTATTGAGTCACCACGCCCAGCATTGTATGTGGTTACCTGGATCGAACTCAGGGCCTTGCGCTTGCGAGGCAGGCACTGGAACCACTGAGCTAAATCTCCAGCCCTTTAAGTTCATATTCTTAATTTTAACCATAAAGTATTATTTTTAAGTTGTTTTTTCTTTTTTTTTTTTTCCAGTACTAGAGATTGGGTCCTTGTGCGTCCAAAGTTGGCGCAGTCACACTTGAGCTAAATCCCCAGCCCTGTTTTTTTCTTTTTTTTAAGACATGGTCTCACTGTGTAGTCCAGGCTGGCCTTGAACTCAAGAGCAATCCTCCTGCCTCAGTCTTGGAGTATTGGATTATGGGTATGCACCAGCACACCCAGCTATGAAATAACTTTTGAAATTCATAAGCATGGAGGTAATGAATATTATGTCATTCTCTTAACATGTTTAAAATTTCCCATAATTGAAAGTTACTTTTTTTAAAAATCTGCCAAATACATTTCAAACTACAAACACTTTGTACTCTTCCCAATAATAATTATTAATAAGTAACACAGAGATAAGGAATATCTGTAAATAGAACTTAGTGCCACTTCACCATAATCAATGCAGTCTACCCTACTTTTTAACAATGCATCCCTATACCAGTGATATCAATTAACCCTCTTTCTAAGAGAAGAAAATCACACAGGAATTCTGACCAGTGCTAGTTTCTAACCCAAATGGCAACATCAGTCATTCAGGATGAGCCTCTGTGAGATCACTGGACAGGGTCAAGACAGCAGAGCTTGAGAGCCATGGGCAGCACTGACAGGCTTGTCCTGTGTAGGCAGGCAACTAACTGGACCTTGCTCAGATGTCCATGTAGGAGACACCCACAGTGCGACAGGAGTAACAGGATGCTGTCCCACTGGGGGCATTTAGCTCCCACTAATGAAATCAATACCAGCTTATAGCAGGACTCTAACCAAGAAAAGCCAAGGGGTTTGCTGGGGACCTAAGAATCACGGATATGGAAGTAGATCCCAAACTCAAGGCAACAGACAGGAGTTATAAACTCCACAGCAAGAGACAAAATCATTGTCTGTCCCCATAGTGATATCTTAGCTTGCTTTCTGCCTTGCTCTGTCTCTCCCTCTCTCCTGCCTGTTTCTGTCTCTCTCTAACTCTCTATATCTCTGTCTCTATTTCTGTCTGTCTGTCTGTCTCTCTTTTTTTTCTCTTCTAGGAGTTTGAACAGGATCTTTGTACTAAGTTATATCCCTAGTTCTTTTTATTGAGACAGACGTTGGGAAGTTGTTAAGTGGCCTGAAGAGGGCTCAAATTTGAGATTCTTCTGCTCCAGTGCCTGAGAGTGTCGGAATTACAGGTGTGCACCACCATGCCTGGTTCCTCTGCTCTCTTAAAACATTTTCCAATACCTAAGTGACACCTCTGAGGACATTCTGACTGCAATGTCTACACTTCTGGGTCCTGATTACAATAGTCCCTTAACTGCAAGCAATCTCAACTTAGTTTACAGTCCAAGTTTCCTGCTGGGAGTCTCCCAGAGAGGCTCCTGCTCACACACCCCCTGCCCTGGAGGGCTCCCTTCCCCCTCAGCTCCTAGCCTGCAACAGCAGCCAGGGTAGGGTTCCACCAGCAACTCTGCAGCCAGAAACTACAAATCCACCCACATGCCTCAGGACACAGCACAAATAGGAGCTGAACCGTCACCACAGCAGATAGGGTAACTGAATCCAAAACACCTTTTTCATAACCAAATCAAGTTTTAACCCAGATTGAAGGAGCAGTCATCAGGAGCAAAAGCTGTTTTTCAAGGGAGGACATGGTACTCTCTAAGAACAAACGGAGAGACAAGTCTAAGAGCACCCAAGATGGGCCAGTCCCAGGCCTGGCTGAAACAGTTGTCTGTCCCCACTCACTGCAAGGAGTCCAAGCTGAATATTAACTGCTGCACACCCAACACCTGCAACAGAGAGGACTCAGCTACCATGAGTAAAATGGCTGAATGACTGAGGACTGTGACTCATCCCATGGCACAGCAGGGTAAAAGGCAGGCAGTGGCCAAGGCCTCTGCAGCCCTGCAGAGCTGACATTCACAGTCCCTCCTGACTCCCTCTCCCATTGCTTCCCTCTGACAAGCAGGCAGGCCACATGGCCCCAGCCCCGTCCACAGCAAACCACCTCACCCTGAGGCCTTCAGCAGCGCTGACTCCCATGTGGGATGCAGGCCCAGGGGTGTCCCCACGGGACTGTGCCCCAGGTGTCTCAGACAGCATCTTTTTAACTCCCTGTGGACTCCTAAAGGCTCATACCAGTGTAAGTACCACGGCTCACACTTTAAAACATCATATGGCATTTTGTAGCATTTCCCAGATGGGATGACACAGAAACGGTGCTTCTGGCCTTTCAGATGCCTCAGCCACTATGGCGCCCGTGAAAAAGCTGGTGGCGGAGAGGAGCAAGGAAGCGGCTCCTCAAATTCGCCCTGCACTGCACACATTCTGTAGAAGACGGAATCATGGATGCTGCCAATTTCAAGCAGTTTCTCCAAGAAAGAATCAAGTTGAATAAGCCAAACCAAGCAGGGAATCTTGGTAGAGGGCTCCACCACCAAGAGGAGCAACATCAAAATCACCATGACTTCCTAGGTGCCTTTTTTCAAACAGCAGTTGAAATACCTCACCAAAATATAAGTGAGGAAGAATAATCTACGAGACTGGTTGCAGTGTAGTTGCTAACAACAAAGAAAGTTAGGAATTATGTTACTTCTCGATTAACCAGGACAAAGCAGAGGAGGAAGATGAGGGTTAAAACTCTTTCATCTTGGGCTGGGGATTTAGCCCAATGGCTCTGGATCCTGCCTGGCAGGGACAAGGTCCCAAATTCAATCCCTAGTACAAAAAAAAAGAAAACCTCCTTTTTCTGGAGTATTTTTTATGAGTTCTTGAATAAAACTTAGGAACTGAAATGATGGTTTACCCTTGTATCTCTACATACAGACTGAAAGAGAATTTGGCAGTCACAGCAGTGGGCTTCACTGGGCCGCTGCTCACTTACAATTAGACATTTTTTTTTCTTGAAAATTCCAGTTCTTCTGATAGTAATACCAGATTGTGAGGAGGAGGTTACTTCAAGGAATTGAAAACCATCTACCATTGAGCTGGAAGGAAAGGGTGTGGAGATGGAAGCCAGAATTGTCCTTTTATTGGAAAAAAAATATAACAGTCACTTTCACCTGACTATGATACTCTTCTCAGAGGAAGATTCGCAAATATTAACATGCGGTTCCTCAGTCACTAAAAGCAAAACAGGAAATTGGCAATGTCAATAAAATGCAGGTTTCTGGAAGAAAAACAAAATTAAAGCAGTGCTTCTGGAATCACCACATGGGAGCAGGGCCTTAGAGGACTGGGAGCTGCTCCTTCCCACTCACAGCTGCTAAAGTGACCATGAACTACAAAAAGCAGCTGCTGTAAGCGAGCAGACATGCAGTCCCTGACACAATTATTGTAAGTTTCTTCAAGAAACAGTTCTAAGACCCCTAGTCTGCCTCACTCACACAGGCTTCACACTCCTGAAGAGAGCAGAAAGCT
The DNA here is from genome assembly GCA_004025085.1 of Thryonomys swinderianus. Taxonomy (NCBI): domain Eukaryota; kingdom Metazoa; phylum Chordata; class Mammalia; order Rodentia; family Thryonomyidae; genus Thryonomys; species Thryonomys swinderianus. The sequence goes on along the minus strand of PVIC010052902.1, from coordinate 8,318 downwards.
GAAAATCCAGCGCGCAGGCAGGAGTCTCACTCTGAAGTCAGGACTCTGGGGGAAACCTGAATGTAGGCAGCTCAGTACCAGTGCCAGCTCCCTGTCAAATACTCCTGCTCCATTCTTGCTCAGAGACCTCAGTTGGGGGACTGTTTTATTTTGAGAGGGGATTTGTTTTTTTGAAACAAGGTCTCACTATGTAATTCGGGCTGGTCTTAAACTCATGGCAATTCTCCTGTCTTGGCCTCCCAAGTGCTGGGATTATAGGCGTGCACCCGCCCCTGGCTTCAGAGACCTCATGTTGTTAGAGGCTATGTCTCCGCTGAATCACTGAACTCCCCAGATCACTTCCAGCCATGTGACAGTTGTGAGGAATGGCCATGTGACAGATCTCTAGCTAATGAAACATGCACTGAAAGTCTCTGGGAGAGCCATTTATATATATACATAGGTGCGACTTCCAGTCACAGGAAGACACATTCCTTTGACCACACCCTAAGAATGGAGAACACAGATCAGAAACAGCTGAGCCCCTCAACAACAGTGAGTGGCCATGGCAGCCATACACTGCCTGTCACGTGGGACAAGCACATCCTGTTTCTAAGTCCTTGGAGGGCTCCTGTCAACTGTAGCTGAACATAATCTTAACCCACTCGTATCATATACATGTGTGTGCATATATATTGCACACATTTGTGTGTGTGCATACATTGTACATGCTTGTGTCTTATAACTCTGCATCTTAACAATGGATTTCCCATTCAATCCCATCAACAGCACCATGAAAGAAGTAAACAGACTTCTTTTCACAGCAGTCTGTGCTCCTGTTCTGGAGGTAAAGCAACTTGCTCAGAGTCAGATTAGCAGGAGATATCAGGGCAAAGACCTCCAGCCAGATGCACAGGGCTTCCTCCGCACACCAGAGGGGCATGGCCATCTATGGAGAGAGTGAATTCCATCACCTTTCTACCATACTGGCTTCGTTAGACAAGTGCATAACTGGGGTAACAGCAGTAAAACCAGAGTTATAAAAACATCTATTGTCAGGGTCAGAGATTTAGTGCAGTGGTTCCAGAGCCTGCCTAACAAGCACAAGGTCCCTGGTTCGATCCCCAATAACCACATACAACAATACTGGGCGTGGTGGCTCATGCCCACTGGCAATCATACCATAAATGCCGGGCCTAGTGGCTCAAACCTGTAATCCCAGCACTCGGAAGACAGAGACAGAAGAATTGCTGAGTTTGAGGGTTGCCTGGGCTACATAGTGAGCTCAGAGTTAGCCTGAACTACAAAGTGAGACCGTGTCTCAAAAAAAAAAAAAAATCTATTGTCAACTCTAGCTCAAGTAAGCATGGCAAGACTAAGCAGAGCAGGTAACTACATACACAGGTTCACAACATCTCACAGCACCACCAAAAACTTATTTCTGGTGATGAAGAAAAAAAGGCTCAAAATACAGCCTCCTACTCCTAATTTTTTTACTTCCTGAGTGTTATGGTCTTGAAAACAGCCCAGGGTTTTTACTATTTGTTCTCAAAAGTTATCTAAACTTTGGTAGAAGTCGCAGTCATTCCTCCACCCAGTATCTTCAAAGGTGCTCCTCTGTGCTTCAGAGCCACAGACCCTGCAGCCAGGACACTCCCAGCCGCCAGGCTCCCTCCCAGACAGCTACAGCTCCAACTCCACCTGAGTGCACTGGCCCTGCAGCCACTCTGCCCTGCAGTCCCATGGGGGTACTGCTCTCAAGCTCTTCTTCCTCAGCTATTTTTCAACTTGGCTGGCTTCTGCTCACTCCTAAAGCCTAAAACCACACTTAGCTCACACACAGGACTGGGCCCCTGCACATCCCTCTCCTCATTCTTCTCTTACCTATCTGCCCATGACCATCCTGCTTGGCTAAAGACTCCAGAAGGGCAAGAACTAGGCTGAATGCAGAATTATCAGAGGAGACAAACTCTAAATTACACACTAGAGTCCCCAAACTAAGGCAGGAGACCAAAGGTCACCTCCACACAACTTCTGTGCCATTAGTATCAGTGCTTTGACTGACAAGAAGAGGTGGTTTAGAGAGATTGCAAGTCTCCTACAGAGTAGCACTTTGCATCGCCAAACTAAAAGAGCAGAGGCCAACAGGGTGTTTTCTGGGCCACGGCCATGAGCCACTGTCACGAATGCTGCTGGTTCCCCAAAGATGTCCCATGTCTCAAGTGACTCAGAAGTGAGTCACAGTCTCTTCTCAGGGAAAACATGTCAACAGTGACTTTTTAATTCAGCCTAGAGTGCCAGGCGTGGTGGCTCACGCCTGTAATCTCAGCACTCGGGAGGCAGAGGCAGGAGGATTGCTGAGTTCGAGGCTTGCCTGGGCTACAAAGTGAGCTCAGGGCCAGCCTGAACTACAAAGCGAGACCCTGTCTCAAAAAAAAAAAAAAAAATTCAGCCTAGAGTCAGAGACTCCTGAACAAAATGGAGAGGCATGAACTGGCATTTAAAGGCACCATGTTGGCTCTATGTAACCAGAGGAACAGCTGAGGAACTCTCAAGAAAATACATTCCTAGCTAAAAAGGCTATGTGCTGGGGCCAGAGGGTTAGCTCAATGGTTCCGGCGCCTGCCTCACAAACGCAAGGTCCTGAGTTCAATCCCCAGTAACTACATACAATGCCGGGCGTGGAGACTCATGCCCACCAGCAATCAATACCACATACCACAGTGCCGGGAGTGGTGGCTCATGCCTGTAATCCCAGCACTCAGGAGGCAGAGGCAGGAGGATTGCTGAGTTCCAGGCTTGCCTGGGCTACATAGTGAGCTCAGGGCCAGCCTGATCTACAAAGCAAGACCCTGTCTCAAAAAAAAAAAAAAAAAGGGCTACGTGCTAACTTCTCACTGACCGGAGACAACCTGCTGAACATGCTGTGACAAACCTAAAGATGAAAATTCTAAGAGATCATTTGTCTCTGGAACAAAACAGTCAGTCACATATGTGCCAATACTACTCTTAGAGGGAGAGCAAACTCAAACATGGCCCTGTGCGTAGGCCTCATGCTTTAAGAAGTATAGACCTCTCATTTTTTGGGAAAATGTTAGAACTAGTCTTTACACACTTACATTTTATATGCACTCTTGTGACCTTCAAAACTGCTAGGACCATCCCTTGGCCATTTCTGTCACACATCAGGACTCAGAGCTTAGTCCCCACCCTGATCTGGGCTTGCTCTTCTCCCTACATGACAAATGAGGGGCATAAAAAGTCCTTTCCTCCCCTCAATCTTTGCAGGGAACAGGACAGGTGGGCAGGTGATGTGGTCAGCAAATAATTTTCAGTCCTTCCAGAGGGCTCAACAAACCACATAGTTGTGAGAAAATCACATAGTTTTCATGTTTGATATTCAACTATAAAAGCACATTTCTAGATTGCAAATAAATGACCAGGAATTACAGAGTTATAAAAATGTCATGAATCAAAAAATAAATAAACAATACCCAATTTGAGGGTTGAGATTCCCTAGTCAGTATATGACTCTGAACCTGGAAGCATCATGAATGTGGGAAGGTGCCTATGCAGAAGGGACTAACACCACTATCTTGTCTTGAATTCATGTTCAAACACAGCAAGCTGACCTGCTGGGTCAAGTGACTACACACAGAGAACTAGTACAGCCCCTCTTCCCCTACCTTACCTGTGTTACTCCTAGCTACAAGGCCCTTAGGGAACTCCCCAGGGTTTGGGGATGTCCTGCTGTCCCACTTCACCATGTCCAGGCTGTTGCAATATTCCCATCTCTTCTGCTGCAGTTCCTGCAACCAGTAAGTCATGAGCTGACGATTAGGAGCCTAGGAAGAAAGTGTGAAAAACTTGTTAAGGCCAAGAGTAAGATAAAGTGCTTAAAAAACTGACAGCTCGCCAGGCGTGGTGGCTCATGCCTGTAACCCCAGCACTCGGGAGGCAGAGACAGGAGGATTGCTGAGTTCGAGGCTTGCCTGAGCTACATAGTGAGCTCAGGGCCAGCCTGAACTACAAAGCGAGACCCTGTCTCAAAAAAAAAAAAAAAAAAAGAAATCTTCTTCAATTACGACACTAGAGATTGGTGCAGTGTAACATTTTCCTGAAAAGGCTTGGACTGATCTCTCTACTTCTTCATTCTCAACTCCCATCCATCCAGCTAAGAAATCAAAACTCACATTGGTATGGACTGGACATGTGCCAAAACACATCAAATAATGGCATCTAAACTCTGCCAGCACCTGGGAAAATATACAGAAAAAAGTGCAGCTCAGCCAAGCATAATGGTGCATGCCTGTAATCACAGCCACTCAGGAAGCTGTAGGCAAGAGAATCATAAGTTCAAGGCCAGCCTGGACAACTTACAGATGCCCTGTCTCAAAATAAAAGTAAAAAGGGGTAAGGGTCCAACTCTATACACCCTGGATTCTGCACTCCTCAGTGCTACAAAATGAAAAACAAAAACAAAGCACCTGCAAAATAAAAACTAGATGGCACACCTAGTAGAATGGCTAATATTTTTCGAAGCTAACAATATCAAATGCTGACAAGTATGTAGAGCAACCAGAATGCTCATAAACTGTTACTGGAAACACCAAAGGATGAGCTATTTTAGGAAACACCTCTGGCACTTCCAAGTGAAACACACTTACCAAGCAACCCTGCAACCCTGTTCTATGTCCACACCTGTGTGTGAATGTGTTGTCCAGACTTTATTCATAATCATCAAGAACTGAGCCAGGTGTGGTGGCACACGCCTGTAATCCCAGCATTCAGCAGGCAGAGGTAGGAGGATTGCTGACTTGGAGGCTTGTCTGGGCTACATAGTGAGCTCAGGGCCAGCCAGAACTACAAAGCAAGATCTTGTTTCCAAAAAAAAAATAAAGAACTGAGTCTACTTAATCTGGCAAGTAAACACACTGTGGCACATGCACATGAGGGACCAAACCACTGACTCACCAACATGGATAAAATTAAATGTACACCACTAAGATAAAGAAGGCAGATCCTGAAGGTTATTTGAGCTCATTTGCGTAATGTTCTGAAAAGGCAAAAGTACACAGACAGAAAACAAATCCAGAGTTGCCAAGGCTTGGAGGCAAGTGGCAGCTGATTGCACTGTGACAATCAGGGCGGTCATGATCTCAGGCACTGATTCAAACCCAAACAATCACACATCACAAATTAATTGTACTCTTAATACATCTTTAAAAAGCAACCAGCATGCAAGAGAACACCAAACCATGAATCAGGTATAAGCAAACAGACAGGACCACAAGTAAAGGTCAAAGGTCTCCAGGCTGCCCCTGCAAAGAAGTTCCAAGAAAAAAGAAAAGCCATAGAACGTCATCTACACTGACATCCAGCAAGGTGTGCAGACCTCAAACATGGTGACTCCCACGTGAGGCAGTGCAGAAACCAGCTCTGCGGGCCTGACAGCAAGTGACACACCTAGAGACCACACTGTATTACTGGTAAGCACAGGAACAACCCACAAGCACTGTGCCCACAGCCAGGACTCTTTTCAGCAACATCTACACACTTGGTTCCAAATGAAGAAAATCATCCATACAAGATCTCTAGGCATCCATGGGAAATGTTTCTATCAGATAAGCTCTCTCTGCACTGATGCATTCAACTGACTGCACCTATGAGGTACCTGGGGCTGGCCTAGGCCTAGGAGAAAAAAAATAAACCAGCTGTTTCCACAGCAAGGTGAGGTAGCGCCATGGTGCTTCAAGAACAGGGAAGTGGGCAAGGTACCCAGAATTGACACCACCACCCACAAACAGGTCAAAAGCTTCAGAGTATTGGTTTCCTGTCTGTCTGCTTCAAAACACACAAGCTCCAAATGGCCCCACTTCTGTAGCCTCCAGCTCAGCACCATACATTAAGCAGGACACTTACTTACCAAATATTGAAGGAATAAGTGAGCAACAATCAGAAGGTGCTAGGTTTTAAAGGTGAAGGACCAGGAAAGGGGAAGGCTCCAGGCCAAGAGCAGAATGTCTGCACAGAACATCTGCAAAGCCCACAGGACACAACATGAGCCAGAAGTACAGGAGGGAGCAGGAAATTTGAAAGGCAATGGCCCAGATAGTGTCACTGCTACAGAGATGACTACAAAGGGGAAAAGGTCAGTCCACACCTGGAAGCCAAGAGCCCACCTGGGAAACACATGCCACAGCCTAGAATCCTGGGTAGACAACAAGGCTGGGAAAGAAAAAGGGAACACAGAAGTCTCCACAAGAGGGTGATTGGGAATTCTGGGGGCAAGTAGGGGTGGGAGACATTAACTGTAGCCAAGCCTGAAGCTCAACCCCTAGGTCTCCTCCCCACTTTAGCAGGCCCTGTAAGGAAGTGGCTTTCCAGGCTCACACATAAATTAATGAATGTCAGCCCTATGACCCCACCCTCCACCCCATCTTCCAGGTGGGCATGCGTGTGAGGTGATGAGATCCTTAGCAGCTCTCTACTGTCTCCTGTAATACAGCCACAGTGAAAACCTTGTTTTACAGGAAAACCTTTTCCCACTCAATCTTTAGTATTAAATCTAACTGGGAACAATTAGTAACTGCTTATCTACCTCTCACTGAATTCCTGGGCCAAAGAAGCCTTCAGATCACATGCCTTAGTATCTGACATCATGCTGCGGAAATCTGGTCAACAAAAACAGGCAGAACCACCTGGAGACAGTGAATAACCAGAACTCGATGTCTCCAAAACTCCAGAGGCCTCTGGAAGAAACCTAACTCCAGTTCCAAGGAAGATAGTAAAAAGGTCGTCTGCAAGGTTCTGAACTTGCTAGGAACACCTAACACAAATCCTTAAAGCTGAAAAGCAAAGGCAAAAAAGCATGAGAAAAAAACAGAGAAATCAACAGAAATCCGGACTGCCTCTGCATGTTCCATTTGATATTTTTCCAATGGAAGATGAACTGCAACTTGGCCTCTCCTGGTCCTATAAGATACATATCACACACAAGTTTCTCCAGGGCCAGACCTGGTAAAATCAACTAGGTCTACCCTGTCCAACACAGTAGCCATGAGCCCACCTGACAACTGAGCCACCTCGTGAAATACTTAGGATACACTGGATTAAATATGATAAAATCAAGTTTGCCCACTGGATGAGATTATTTGAAAATTTAAAAGTACATACATGGCTTACATTGTACTTTTACCAACCAGTGCTGGTTTCCATCATGATGGCAAATGAGATTCCATTTGAGAGCCACAATGTGGCAGATGACACTGCCCTGAGAGCTGTCATGCAGGCCTGAGCATGGGGTTCACAGGGCACAGGGCAGACAACATCATTCCCATCCACAGCCTTTTCTGACTTGAGACATCTTTCTCCTTTACACAGCGTCTCCTCATTTTTCGCCACCCCAAACTCCACTAATGTCTAACCAGACCCAACACTCTTTTTTTAACCTTGCACCCCTTGTCCGAGAATGAGGACATGGCTGGGAAACTGGCCATTTAAAATGTTCTGACAGATAGATGTTCCAGTCTCAAGGGAAGGAACAGAGATGAACCAAGCTCTACTACTCAGCAGGCGCCAGGCAAACACCCCACAAGTAGCCAATTACCAGTATCCACTGTCATACAGCTCCCCAGGCCATTTCCTGGACCCCAACTCATACTCATTGTCCAAGGTGCTGTGCAAATGCCAACTCTTCAGAAGAAGGTTGCCTGGGGAGAATATGCACTTCCTCTCCATCTTCTGAAAAAGGCACTCACCCAGGGCATTGGATGACCCTGGCTTCCTCACTAAGTTCCTTGAAGGCAGACATGCTAGCCTCAATAGGAACCAGTGCCCAGCTAAGTGCCTTGAATAAAAAGCACCCAAATATCTAACTCGTTACACAGATCTCCAAAACAGCCAAAATCAAAGTACATCAGCAGCCATAAGACTCACATTCAACAGACAGATGTCACGCATACCACAGCACAATGGAGCAGGAAAATAAACCACTATTCTAGGAATGGGCCCCAGAGTGAACGATACAGGGAACAACACTTGGCAGCCTCTCCTGAGAGGAACTCAAAGGCACTGGCAGGCCTGGCCTCACAGGAAGTCACCGACTTCCATGGGTGGGTTTCTCTTCCCAGCAATGCAGAGGAACTACAGTCCTCACGTTTCCATTCTGGATTCAAAAGGCCTTTCTAAACCCAAAAAGAGAACAGGCACAGGAAACACCTGTGGGTCTCAAACACCATCAATAGGGTTCGGGATTGAGCTCAAATGGTATCACGCCTACCTTGGAAGCACAAGTGCCCGAGTTTGGTCCCAGTATTGGGGGGGGGGGGGGGGGGGGC
>PVIC010052900.1:0-12021 GCA_004025085.1 Thryonomys swinderianus | reverse complement strand
TATTCTGTTTAAAACCACCATTAAAATAAAAAATCTTGCCGGGCATGGTGGCTCACGCCTGTCATCCCAGCACTCGGGAGGCAGAGACAGGCGGATTGCTGAGTTCGAGGCTTGCCTGGGCTACATAGTGAGCTCAGAGCCAGCCCGAACTATAAAGCGAGACCCTGTCTCAAAAAATAAATAAATAAATAAATAGATAATCTTTACATCTGCTTTCTAGCTTAATAGCTCCCATAGGACAAGGACTACTCATGAGACTAATGAAGAAGGAACCTGCATTCCTGCCATGAGTCAATGACGAGAAACTGACAACAGGCAACCAACATTCCTGTCCTGCCCCACCTGCGGCATCTCAGGCCGGAGGCTGCAAACAGGAGCTTCAGGCCGACTCGGGCCCCTGGAAGGCACGGTGCTTTGTAAACTGGAGCTCGACCTTAAAATTCCAATGATAGGGGCCGGAGGGTTAGCTCAGTGGTTCCGGCGCCTGCCTCGCAAGCGTAAGGACCTGAGTTCGATCCCTGGTTCCCACATATAATGCTGGGTGTGGTGGCTCACGCCTGTAATCCCAGCACTCGGGAGGCAGAGACAGGAGGATTGCTGAGTTCGCGGCGGCTTGCCTGGGCACCATAGTGAGCTTAGGGCCAGCCTGAACTACAAAGCAAGACCCTGTCTCCAAAAAGCAAAAAAAAAAAAAAAAAAAAAAAAAAAAATCCAATGATAGGACACAAAAATTCATGTCTCTGCTTGAGAAAACTGCCGAGGTAGGAGGAGCGGCCGGTCCCTTTAGACACACAACACTCGGGAGTCCTCAAGTTGCGACGAGCCCTGCGGGCAGTTCGCCCAAACATGGCAGCCACAGATCAGTAACTCGCCCCGATCTCCAGCTCTGGAGAGCCCTGCAGCCAGGTGCAAGGAAGCTGGCTCCTCCGCCTTCTCCCTGAGCTCCCCCTGTACTGGTGACCGTGGGATCACAGCGCATGGCAAGGGGGAAGGGAAGGTTTAAAGTAGACCTTAGATCATTCAATAATATTTTTGACCCCAAACGTGTGATTCTCAGAAGAACTTGAATAGCTCTAAAAGCCTATTCTCTGAAAGGGATTGGGGCCTCTCAATGGAAGAGGCATTTCTAAATTCAGCAATTCAGTAACATCCTTGTGTTGCTAAATAGTCTCACACTGTCGCCACTCCTTTTGATGAAAACCTGCATTTGTGTCCTAAATTGAATTAGACTCAAGTCTTTTGTCTAAGATGATGCCAGAGCACTTAGAGAAGCCAAAAAAGAGACTTGCAGTATTTATCTATACTCTAAGAACTCTTGCAGGTATTTAAAATGTTGCTGGGGGTTGGGGATTTAGCTCAAGTGGTACCGCACCAACCTTGGATACACAGGAACCGGAGTTGATCCCCGGTACTGCAAAAAAAAAAAAAAAAAATGTTGCTGGGATTCTGGAGATGGAAAACATGCTCCACTGAAAAGAAAAAAGAAGGCTCCATCCCCTGAGAACGAGAGGGCATGACAGACTGCAGAGAGCATTCTAGAATGGATGGTAAGAGGGGAGCGTGCTTCTGGGCCCCTGGAAGAAAAATGACTGGTCGTGGTGACTCAGCTTGGGTTAACCAAGAACAAATTATATCAGCACAGTTTTTACTTCTTAATTCCACAGTTCACTAATGTAGGAAGTCTAAGGAAGGAAATACACAAGGCAGGAAGTCTTGCTGTTTCAAGATCATTGACATAAAGGCCACTTGAGTAAATCCCTTTAAAAAAGAAAGACCAGAATTTCATAGTAAAAAGCAAAAAAAAAAATTGCATGTGTGTGTATATAAATATACATATATACATATATATATATATATATATTAGGATTGTTAACCTAGAAAATAAAATCATTATGAAGTTTATTTTTTCTTAAATATAAAAATTCCCTGGGCCAGAGATTTAGCTCAGTGGTTCCGGCGCCTGCCTCGCAAGCGCAAGGTCCTGAGTTCCATCCCTGGTAACCACATACAATGCTGGGCGTGGTGACTCACACCCACCAGCAATCAATACCACATACCACAGTGGGGGGCATGGTGGCTCACGCCTATAATCCCAGCACTCGGGAGGCAGAGGCAGGAGGATTGCTGAGTTTGAGGCTTGCCTGGGCTACATAGTGAGCGCAGGGCCAGCCTGAACTACAAAGTGAAACCCTGTCTCAAAATAAAAAAAAAAAGTTCCTTGATAAATATTTATTGAGCATCTATTCAGTGACAACTTCTGACAAATGAAAATAGGTCAGTGAATAAAACAGTCTCTGCTCTAGGGGGGCCTGTGGTCTAAGGGAACACACACATTTACATACATACATACATAAGCAAAATAGTCCAGATGCGATACTATGATAATTGCTATGAAGAAAATAAAGGTCATTTGATAAAAGAAGCCTGCTCCTAATGGAAACTGGAGAGGCCTCAGAGCAATTTAATGCAAGGAATGACTATCTGATCTATATGTTTAAGTGACTGTGGTGTAGGTCTGCACTGGCTGTGAAGGCAGGAGCGGGAGCTGAACGCCAGGTTCAAGCTGTTGTGGGCCCTAGGGAGGGATGTGATCACCAGGCCGGTGTCACAGGGGCTGGAGGAGAAATACAGCAGGGCAAATTCAGGTTCTACTTTGAAGTGAGGCCCAACAAAATGATTGCTCTTCCAGCAGGTGTGAGGGGGGCAAAGGCAGAGGCGTGAGGTGTAACTCGAGATTCAGGCCTGAGCACATGGCTGACCTATGCAGCTCTTTGTAACTGAGGTGGAGAAGACGTCTTTAAAAGATATCTTTTGAAAATTAAGAGCTGTTTCCCGGCACCCAAGTCTGAGAGGCTATTCAACACTCAAGCAGAGGTACAGTGAGTGACAGGTCAAGACTGCACCTACGTATTTAAGAGTCACCTGCGTGTGGGTGATATTTAAAGCCAGAGACTGAATGCGATCTCTCAGGAGAGGGGATGTGGGTGAGCAGAGGACCACCACAAAGCTCTAGGGCAGCCCAACATTTGGAGAGGGAGCCTTGGAGGGGAGGGATGTGAAAGGATTACAACCAGCCAACCCTTCAAATAGCAACAATAACTACAAAAATGAATCAATCACCATTTTTTTTTGCATTTTACCCCTAAAACTGTATGATATTATATGAAATTTGTCACTTTGGATTTGATTTCACAGCACAATAACAAGAGTAAAGTTTTGTTAAGGGCCGTGGTTCTGGCGCCTGCCTTGCAAGCGCAAGGTCCTGAGTTCAATCTCGGTAACCACATAGAATGCTGGGTGTGGTGACTCATGCCCACCAGCCATCCATACCACATACCACAGTGCTGGGTGTGGTGGCTCGAGCCTGTAATTTTGGGAGGCAGAGGCAGGAGGATTGCTGAGTTCAAGGCTTGCCTGGGCTACATAGTGAGCTCAGGGCCAGCCTGAACTACAAAGCGAGACCTTGTCTCAAAAAAAAAAAAATTTTGAGATTTTGGTTAATCTTCTCAGGTATATCTCTTACTCTTTTGATATTCAAATCATTCATTGGAAGCCTCTCTTCGGTCCTTATCCTCACAGATTTTTCCTCTCATCTGATGCTGTGTTTCCTTACACATTGGTGGCTTTGCAAAAATTAGGGCAGTTCCCCGAAGTTGGTTTCTTAATCATTTTTGAAATCTTGCTTATATTACAAAACTGAGTACCTCACTTTGCCGTCGATTCTGTGTTATCCGGATCTGCGTATGCCGGTGGAGCCTGACAGCTACAGTAGAGAGAACAACAGCCAAACCCCTTGACCCAGTGGGCAGGGGTGGAAGCGTGACCTTATGAGCAAGGGGCACGTGACCAGTGTATTAGTGATTAATCTTGCCCTCGTCCTGTTCCAATTAGCTGGAGTCCTGCCCCTTCCTGTAGACAAGGGTCAGAAACACAGATAGTCCCCGGCCCTTGTCGGAGAACTACTGACTGACAGGACAATCAAGTTTAAAGTAAATGAATCACTGTCTAGCCCTACACATTCCAATGCGCATGACTCCCAGTTCTGTGTCCACTTTAATATTAGTAGTATTGCCTTAGATGAGTACAAATGCTTCTCAAACTGTCAGAAGGCATGGTCCCGGACTTGGTACCCTGGGTTGTGCAATCATGATTCATAGAGGTCTTTGCATTGACCTGAATTATATTTCTGTATCTTGGCAACAATAAGAGAATAATAGAGAAGACTCTGACCCACTGGGTAGGAGCAGGGTTGTGAGGGAAAGATTGGGCTGGGGATTTAGCTCAGTGGTTCCAGCATCTGCTTGAAAAGCACAAGGTCCCGAGTTTGATCCCTGACACAGAAGAGCACAATGCTGGGTGTGGTGGCTCACATCCCAGCCTTCAGGAGGCAGGGGCAGGAGGATTTCTGTGAGTTTGAGGCGAGCCTGGGATACATAGTGAGTTCAGGGCCAGCCAAGTAAGATGGAGAAGACAAGGTTTAAAGCGGCACATTAAAAAAAAAAAAAAGTTAGACATCACAGGCTACATTTCTCCAAGAACTGTTTCTAGAATGAAGAGGACTCCTTGGTGTTTGAAGTTAAGTACTCCACTTGATTGTAGCGAATGCCCAGGACCGTGGGGAGCAGGGAGATGGATGTGTGTATATATATTTTGTGTGTGTGTGTGTGTGTGTGTGTGTATGGAATTTGTAATCTTTAACTGGGCTGCCTCGATATATAATGATTTTTTTCTGGAGCTGTTGAAGTTAGGTAGCATGTACAATTTCTTTCTTTTTCTTTTTTTTTTTTTTGGTTTTTGAGACAGGGTCTCGCTTTGTAGTTCAGGCTGGCCCTGAGCTCACTATGGTGCCCAGGCAAGCCGCCGCGAACTCAGCAATCCTCCTGTCTCTGCCTCCCGAGTGCTGGGATTACAGGCGTGAGCCACCACGTCCATCCGGCATTGTGGTATGCAGTGTTGATTGCTGGTGGGCTTGTCTCCACGCTCAGCATTGTATGTGGTTACCGGGAATCAAACTCAGGACCTTGCGCTTGCGAGGCAGGCGCCAGAACCACTGAGCTAACCTTCCGGCCCGCATGTACAATTTCTAACATTCAGTCATTTTTGACTGGTGAAAATGGCAATGTCATATTGTTCAACCTAATATTTAGAAGGAATGGTAAAGGGCAAGCCAAGCAATTGATGCTAATTTAAGAGCAAGAGATAGAAGTGGTATCTAAAACTGGCTCGCCCAAAGGAGAGAAGGGAAGGGTGATAGTGGAATGAGAAGTATTGGCTAAAGATCTAGAGAAAGAATAGCTTCAGTTATGGATGGCTCTAGAAACTTCTTTCACTTTCTGTCTGTTTCTGGCCTTCTGTCCTTTGTTCTGGGTCAATCCCAGACAGTCTTGCTCTTTGGTGTTGGGCACCAGCATTTCCAGGCTTATGTTAAATCAATTTAACAATTTCAGCTAAGAGTCTCTCCTTACTGATTTCCTGGGATTGACCCATGTACCCAGTCGTGACTCAGTAATGGAGGCCAGAAAAGGGATGTTGAGTTACCAGTTGGCTTGGCTTGTTCATAAAACTGGAGTTCATGTGAGAGTGGGTAAGCAGAGAGAGGGCACAACCAGTAGGCTGCATGGAAGAAAGGGTAGTTTTCCAATGGAAAAGTAAGGTGCTACAGGCCCACAAGCATGATGAAAAGGACCAGTCGGTGAGTCTGTATAGAAGTCTGTATACAGTCTCCTTCTGTACAGAAGGAACCACTGGAGCTGGTGGAAGGATGAGGTAGGGGGTATGAGGCACAGGAAGAAGACTTGTGTTTCAGTTACCTGTTGCTACCAACAAAGCACTGGACCTGAGTAGGTGAGAGTAACAGCCATGTTCTCTGTCCCAATTCTGTGAGGTGACCAGACTCAGCCAGAACGTTCTTCTGTTCCCTGTGATGCTGTCTGGCTGCAAAATCCAAGATGGCACCAGTACATGGTGGGCAGTGTTGCTGGCTGGGTGCTCAGCTGGGTCTTGGCCCAGAGCTCCTCATGTTCCTGCATGTGGCCTCCCTGTGCACCTTCTGCTTTCTTACAGCACAGGGGATGGGTCCCAAGAAAAGAAGAATATGTTAATCTTTGTAAGTCCTCAGTTTGGAAGAAGTTCTAGCACATCACTTCTGCCACATCCCACTGACCAAAGCAGTCACAGAGCCAGCATAGTCAAGAGGGGCCACATAGGAAATGCTGGTAGCCATCCTGGGAGGTTCTGTATTATTCTACTATCTCCAAAAACTAAGCAGTGTTTCACAGGAACTATACTAATTCCTAGGAAAGCATCTCCTAATGGTTTCCTGCTAGCTAGGCCTCCCCTCCTAAAGGTCCACCATCTTTTGACATTACTACAATAAAGACTAACCTTTTTTTTTAAGACAGGGTCTCACTTTGTAGTTCAGCTTGGCTCTGAGCTCACTATGTAGTGCAGGCAAGCCTCGAACTCAACAATCTTCCTGTCTCTGCCTCCCGAGTGCTGGGATTACAGGCGTGAGCCACCACGCCCAGCAAAGACTAACCTTTTAACATATGAACACTTAAGGAAAATCCACATCCAAAGCAGAGTGTGGTAGCTAAAGCTAGACGCCTGGAAGGGATACTTGAGGGAAATGTTGTGGAGAGGCTCTATGAAAACTATAGTCCACCAGGGAGAGGGAGGCCATTCAGAAGCAATGGCTGGTGAAGTTGGAGGGAGCTGGAAGGAGCGGTCCCCTGTGTCAATGCTTCGGGGTGCTAGAGGGACAGGGAGACAAAAGTGACCACCAGATGCACTGATGTGAGGTCTGTCTAGAATTCTGGCCCAAGCAGCGCCCGTGGAGGTGGCCATCCACTGATAGGAAGGATTTGAGAAAGCCTTGGGACCTGCGCAGAAGAAGACAAACTTAGAGACTTCATTGGAGAAATTTTGCTGTAAGAATTATCTAGTCCAAAGCAAAGATGCCCACCGTAGCTGTGTGGTTTTAAAAGTCCCTCTCAAAACTGAGAAAAATGAATCTAATGGGCTGTTAGCCCATTACTTGTCTATGAGAATTTCTAATGGCGAATGAGAAAGCTGAATGAAATGTAACTGAAAGAGGTATCTAGTTTTGAGGAAATCACACACACTCACACACAGAGGAAAGAGAAAGATTATAGCCACAGTGAGATAAAGTAGAGATCTTTCAAATGGGTTTTTTCTACACTGCAAACCTACAAAGCCAGCAGTTTCATTTCTGCTCGGGAGCACACACAGAAGCTTGTTTATGCAAACTTTTAAAAGTTGATTCCAAATATAAATCTGTGGCCAACAGAAGAAACACATAAATGAATCTTATAGAATACAAAGTATTATTTTTGTTTCAATGTTCTGTTTCTTGTTTCTGGAAAACATTAGGTTTCTCAGGAGTAACCTCCAGAACAAGGACTGCTCTTTACATACAGAAAATATTTCCATAAAAAATAACAATTAATGTAGGTATAGTGGTGTTCTGTTGGAACTTCAGCTACCTGGGAGACTGAGGCAGAAGGACCACAGGTCAAGAAAAGCCCAGGGAACTTAGTGAGAACTTCTCTCAAAAATGAAAAAAAAAAAAAGAAACAATAAGGGCTGGGATGCAATTCATCCACAGTACACTGGTCCAGCATGGGCAAAGCCCTGGGTTCAATCCCAGTATGAAAAAAAATTAAGCACAGATTATAAAGAAGACAGAGACACTGTCATATCTAATTCTACTACACTATCTCTCCCAATATTTTCTGAACCAGAGTGTGAACTCTGAACCACTCTATACTACTGATCCCTTAGGATGCTATCTTATGTGTCTATAAACATGTACAGATACCATCATACCAATAGCCATATTTCTGTCTTTGCTCATGAACCAGTTCAGAGGCCAAGCTATGCTACTTAGGAAGTTGCACAATCCTGAGAACTCGCTTAACCTCTGCAAACCACAATTGCCACATTTGTCAACGGTGGTAGCGGAGCTATCTGCAGTTGTGTGTTAAAAATTGCCAATGCAGGGCGGAAGATTTAGCTCAGTGGTTCCGGCACCTGCCTCGCAAGTGCAAGGTCCTGAGTTCGATCCCCAGTAACCACTTACAATGCTGGGCGTGGTGACTCACACCCACCAGCAATCAATACCACATACCACAGTGCTGGGTGTGGTGGCTCACGCCTGTAATCCCAGCACTCCGGAGGGAGGCAGAGATGGGAGGATTGCTGAGTTCCAGGTTTGCCTGGGCTACATAGTGAGCTCAGGGCCAGCCTGAACTACAGAGTGAGACCCTGTCTTTAAAAAAAAAAAAAAGAATAATGGCCCCAATAATCCCAATGGATCACATAACACCATAACACTTCCCCCATAGGCTGGATTTATTTGTACTGGAAGGGAAAAAATCGAATAGGGCATTTGGCTCCAAAAGGACACCTGCATCCCAAGGACACACCCTTTCTCAGGGAAAGGAAGAATAAAACAAAAGATCACCATTACTACAGGGGAATTTCCAAGAATAATCAACAATAATAAAGAAATCAAACAATTACTTGCTTTTCTTCCTGCTGATTTTATGACTTCATTACAAATTTTTTTAATGAGTTCATTTTATCTTTCTTAAATGTGTAGGCCCACACAGAAAATGTGTTTATAGTGTTTCTGGGGGACGAAATATTTTTCCTAGTGCTATAGCCATAGAGCAATTTTTTTTTTAAATGGCAAGTTTTATTAAAGGTAGGAAAAGAAACAGCCTCCGCAGAGCAAGCTTGAGCCAAGTGAAGGAAGGAAGGAAGTGTATCCTATAGGATGAGGGCAGCCATCATGCAAGACCAAGACACACTGGCAAAACCTCAGTGTGGACTGTCCTTTTACTATCACCCATTCCTCAGGCTAACATCAGATCTAGGCCATCCTACCAAAAACCTGTTTGAGTTCTCATGAAAAGCCTATGGGTTCTATGAAAAGCAGGGCTTTGGAAACTATTTTGGGCACGTGCCCAAGATTTTGTAATTAGCAGACCACACCTGCTTCCCCAGCCAGTTTTGCCATGCCCTAATCTCCCATCTCATTTCCCCTGAGGGACACACGTCCCCGTCATTTTTCATGGTGGGCTGAGGGAGTGCAGGTCTCTGTTTGTCATAGCTTCTTCTGGCTGCAAGGGGCTGTAGGCTGCACCTACTGGGGGTTATATGTTCTCCAACTACTCTAGGGTGTTGTGGCTCCCAGGCTAGGCTGAAGAGAAAAACTGTTAGAAGATAATGAGAGAAGAATTAGTTACTATTGGGCTATCTGTTTGATGGTACAAAGAAAGTAACTTTTGCAGATCGATTTCCATGCTTCTTATGGAAGACAAAGTATGGCAAAGAGAGAAGCTTGATAAAGTATCAAGAGCCTGAGATTATAACCTTAGCAAGGTTACCCACATAATGGACCTAATTAAAAACAGGCGCCTCGATACAGGTGCCCATTTAAACTGTGGTGAACTAAGAGTCATTAACTCGCTCACCTGCATCTGAGCGACACTGGTGTCTTCCTTTCTGACGAGGACCCTCAGGTCTTCCAGGGGTTCTCAGGAGTCTTAGTCCTGTGAAAATTCTAGGGACCATTTCCCATGTAGGATTTTATAGCTTGTCACTATATCCCTTGAGGAAGGACCAGAATGGTTGCTGAGGAACTGGGAATAAGGCTAGGGTCTTGAGGGGCTGTTGGCTTGTCCTTCTTCCCTTCCTATCAGCCTTTGATTTTCTGAGGAGATTTTAGACATATCTCTTTCGGATCCTTTACAATGCACAACTGCTACCTGCTTGGGAGGATGGACTGACTCTGTGATGAGGAGTCAGGACTTCTAGTCTCAGCCCTAAAGTCATCCTCTGTTAGGATCCCTGTAACCACTACTACCCTTAGGCGGGGTAATCATTCAGAAGCCACTCTCTCTGACTTTTGAAAAGTATGCCATTTGGCAGAGTTCTTGTCCCGGATCTTGGGTCAAGACACCTAAAGCAACTTCTCTCTTCTAACATATAGAGGAAGAAGGCTTTTCCTAAGTCAGATATTTGATAACATGAAGCAGGATTCACCTGTTGGCTAATTAAATTAAATTAAATCAGGGAGCCCTGGCATAGTCCCAACAGGTAAAATCTGTTTTGGCTTTTGTCAAAATTAAGAGAATTGCCCTGTTTTACTAGTAAATCTCTCTCTCTCTCTCTCTCTCTCTTTTTTTTTTTAAACAGGGTCTCGCTTTGTAGTTCAGGCCGGCCCTGAGGTCACTGTGTAGCCCAGGCAAGCCTCAAACTCAGCAATCCTCCTGCCTCTGCCTCCCAAATGCTGGGATTACAGGCGTGAGACACCACACCCAGCATTGTGGGGTGTGGTACTGATTGCTGGTGGGTGTGAGTCACCACGCCCAATATCATATCATTGTTTGTGGTTACCGGATCGAACCAGGGAATTTGTACTTGCTAGGCAGGTGGTGGAACCACTGAGCTGAATCTCCGGCCCCCTGAAATTTCTTCATTAAACAGATAGGAGAGACCATATGCCCCTGAGAGATGGGTGGGGATTGGAGGTCAGGAGCATCAAAGATATCTCTCTCTTCTTTGGGGTCCACTGTGAATACCATAGTCTCTGGGTTTTTCCTGAGACAAAGGGTCATAAAAGTCTGAATGTAAAGGATTTCACTTCAACTTCTATGTTTTAAGCAGAAACAATTTAAGTGAAAAATAGTCTCATAGTCTGAACTGGCACCCCATACCCATCATTCACCAGCTACTAGTTCATACTGACCTGAAACCTTAAGTTTTCAAATTGTCAGAGTCAAACCTCTCCCACTGAGGAAGGATGTGGCCTAGTGGCAAAGTGTGCGGAATCAGTGGAGCGTGATTTGAGAGGTTTCCCATGGCTTACTTTGGGTCTTACAGATCTCAGAACCTAAAAGTGGCATCCTACGTAGGTGGAGACCTGATCGGCCCCCAAAATGTCCCTTGTGGCTCAAGTACTCTCTAGACAGGTATCTCTATCTGAAACTAGGATGATGCTGGCATCTTTCACAGAAGCACTGAGAGAAGTACTACAAGAGCCTTTTGTTTCCATGCTGGGGCCACTGACTCCTCAGGACGAAGGGGCTGATACTCCTGATGGCTCTACTTGGCCCTTCAGTACTCCCATGAGGGAGAAGTCCTTCCCGGCCAGGACTTTGTTAGGTGTGTTGAACCATTTGATGGCTCACTTTAAACAGGTTGAAGCCATTTGGGAAACAGTACTTGGGATTCCTTTAGGCTACTGGATGGTCCTATGGTGGTACCTCAGTTCATGAACTCAATTCTCTCCACAATTCTGGTTGTGAACTGAACTAAATGAGAATCAAATCAAATTTCCTCATAAAGTCAACACTGAACCCAGTTACTGAATTTGATTCAGTTCTCATCCAACTCAGTTTGTAACCAGAACTGTGAAAGGAATCACGTTTGTGAACTATGGCACCACTCTACTTAAACAGGGTGGAGCTGCCTGAGAAACAATATTCCTTGCATTTACTCTGACAGTGAAACTTCAGTATTTTGTTTAAGGCAGTAGAGATGGAAACCTCTTTTTTTTTTTTCAAGAAAAAAGCCCTCTTAAAATCCTAAGAATGAGAGTAGCTCTCCTCTGACTCAGTTTCTTGAGTTAAGCTTCACTAGCTCTTCTTTTGTTTTGCTCAGGCCATCAGGCATATATTTCTAAATTACTTGCATTTTGTGAGAAGAAAAAAGGAAGGGAAACAAACATGGTGAAAGCCACATGACAGATCCAAAATATGTTGCTAATTATGTGACAAGACAAGATGGTGGCCAGCCATATGTGATTTGGACTAAGACAGCACTCTGAATAATAAACAGCTATTTCAGGAAAAAGTGTAGATCGTACTTAGTAGCACAAAGGGAATAAACAGTGGTAGGTGACTTACTTAGGGAGACTACCAACTAACCAACAGCTAGTTTTCACCCAAAGAGAGAAAGAGCTGAACAAAATATTATGAAGAACAGAAACAC
>PVIC010052899.1:0-11987 GCA_004025085.1 Thryonomys swinderianus | reverse complement strand
ATGAATAAGTAAAAGGAAGGGTATAGAAACGAAGAGAAAGAAGGAAAGAGAAGGAAGAAGGAATGAAGGGAAATTGAAGCTATGTATAATATATATTCAAGGAAACTTTGAATAAAAATAATCATATAAAGATCAAGCAATAATTTTAAGTTTTGTTTTAAAGACAAATGAGAGAGCATCAAATGTTAAAAGAACATTTAAGTTAAAAGAGAGATTCCCCAAGAGAAGAAAAATTCAAAGATACTAAAAAGGATGGTAATATCTACTAAGGTAAATTATCAGAGTAGACAGAGAAATGTGAAGGATATTTTTAGACAGAAGAGTCCTAGGCCTCCTCCGTGGACGATGCAACAAGGACTCAGAGGTATCTGTATGCTTACCTTTGTGTGCCCTTACTACTTCAGAGACCTTATGTGTTGATGGGAATACCTAGGGAAATACATTTAGGGTCCACAGAAGAGGAACGTTTTAGCCAGCAAGGCTGGTTAATTATGAAAGTTGGAGTCCTCATCCACTATAAGCATCAGTCAGCAGCTGATGGCCATATTTGAAAAATTCTAGAAAAAAGATTCTCAGATCAAGTGGTGCATGGACAAGAGAAATTCTAAATTTCTCAGAACAATTTCCAGAGTTGCTTTCTACCCACCTGAGGTGAATGCACCTAGAATCTTACCTGCACAAAGATTCTGAGTATGAAGACAGCTCCTGGAGGAGCTATTTTCGGATGAGGGAAACCATCTCAGCACTTCACTATTCAGAAGTAGATGCCTATTCTGCATATGCAAGAGGGAGGATGATACAGAAAGTGGCTGCTAAATAAAGCAATCCAATTAATAAGGCAACTGTCAAGTGCCTGCCATACTAATTTCATCTACTTGCATTCTCACACAAGTCCCAAATAGGCAAGCATCTCACCAAAGTAGAGTCATTTCTAAATTATCTTTTTAAGAGGATGACAAGGGCACAAACTGCATAGAATTGAGGGAAATTCTGGAGTTTGTTTGAAACAATATCTGAAAGTCAGAGTCTATGCTTTTGATCTCTGCTTTTCAAAAACCAGCCCAGCCCTGCAGGCTCCCATGAGGCTGGAGCACAGCAGTGGAAGTGACTGCTCTCCACTTCATGCTGGATACCCTTCTACAAGTGGCATCCAGACTCAAATTCAAAGGTGTCCTGCTAACCAAACTCTCCAAGGTGGGTCAAAGTTTAAGTCTCTAACAGTGTTCTTCCTCTCTCTAGGGTAACTGGGTCTCTGGATCTCCAGCTACAAGGTCTAAAGCCTGGAGAGCAGAAAACACCATCCCAGCATGGACTCTGGTTTCTGACCAGATCAGGGTTACAATTCCAACTGCATTGTTTTCCTGCTGTGTGGACTTAGACAAATGGCCCAACTTCTTTGAGCTTTGATGGTTCATTCACAAAGTGGTTGAAAGTTACTTTTCACAGACTGTGTGTAAAGATTAACTCTGAATTTAAAGCAGGCACACTCACAAAAATATTAATTTACCCAGACACTAACCATTAAATCTCTGATAATTTGAAAATCTACAGATATCTTATTGTTCTTAAATGTTAACATTTTTTTCATTTTTAAATGGAATTCTGCATATATAAATGCTAATCATTTAAAAACTATGGGCTTGGGCTGGAGATTTGGCTCAGTGGTTCCAGCATCTGCCTCACAAGCACAAGGTCCCTGGTTCAGTACCTAGCAACCACATACAACTATACTGGGTGTGGTATGCCCACTGGTAATCAGTACCTCATACCACAGATGCCAGGCTTGGTGGCTCAAGCCTGTAATCCCAGCATTCAGGAGGCAGAGGCATGAGAATTGCTGAGTTCAAGGCTTGCCTGGGCTACATAGTGAGCTCAGGGCCAGCCTGAACTACAAAGCAAGACCCTGTCTCAAAAAAAAAAAAAACTATGGGCTCACTTATTCAGTACACAAACACTTATTGCCAAGCCCTGTGACCATGCTGTAGTTCTAGAGTGTGACATATATCCTGCCCCCAAGCCACTACTTCACCTAAGCTGAGCAGAAATGGTAAAACACTTTACTACTGTCATCAAAGCCACTTGGGACCCTAGTGTCTCTAGACTTGCAAGTATTAGTGTTGTCAGAGAATTTGCATCTGTGCTCTGAGACAAGATCTAGTTCAAGTATACAAATAAAATCATTAAGCACACACTTGCATGCTGCATAACCAAACTGACTACTAAGTGGAAAGGACTTCTGGAACTCATCCTATACTTAAGATTTCACATGTCACTCTAAGGTCACTATGGAGTGATTAAAAAGAGATATAAAAACATTTCCTTTACTCAGTGTTTATGTAACAACCACTAATTCATGTATTTCCCATTAGCAAGTATTTCCCGAGCAGCTATTATCTGCCAGACATTATGGCAGGAGCTATGGAGACAGAAAACACACCTGTGGCCTCTGTGCATGAGGCATTCACCAAAAAAAGTAAGAGCAAAGTACAGATGGTTCCACACCACTGGTGCTAGGATAGGGGGTGGAGGCTGCAAGAACACAGAGAAGGCTCTTCACATATGACTGGCACCATCAGGAGAGAAATCCTGAGAGCCTAGGATGTCTTCATCAGTTTAGAATGCTATAATAAATCGCCACTGCCTGGATCATGTAACAGACACTTAGTTTTCATGGCCCTGGAAGCTGAAAGTCTGGGATCATGGTGTCAGTACGGTTGGGTTCTGGTGACAACTCTTTTTTGGAATACAGATAGCTAACTTCTTGCTGTGTCCTCACATGGTAAAAAGAGAACATATCAGCTCTCTGACCTCCTTATAAGGACACTAACTATATTTATTGTGGCACCAATTTCATGTTCTAACTCCCAGATGTTCCTAAAAGTTCCGTCTTCTAATATAGTCATACAGGCTTTAGGATTTCAACATACACATTCTGAGGATGCACAACTTTTGGTCCACTGAAATTGGGAGGGCAGAAATATTGGGAAGGCAAAAAACAAACTTGGGAAGCCAGTCCCTCACTCCTCTACCATCTATTCCACTTGGGCCTCCAGGGAATTACATGATGCCTGTTCACACTGGAAAAGACACTCTGATCTACTGAATGCACTCACTGAAGAGCTAAACTCACCTAAAGACACTCTGACCAACACACTCAGGATAATGTTTAATCCAATATCTGGGCACCTTTTGGCCCAGTCAAGTTGATAAAGATTTCAACCATTGTAAAACCTGGAAAACAATAACCCAAGAAGCACAAAAAAAAAAATCAGGGCAGGATTTAGGGACGATTCTCTGTGGCTGCTCCAGAGAATGAATAAACAGGTTTGAAGCAAATGAAAGTCAGAGCACTTACTTCCCTCAAATGGTTAGCCATTTCGCTATTATAAACAAAATTTTTTTAACTCCATTCCTTTGGTCAGATGATCCGTGGATGCAAGGTTCCTTCAAGAGAATGGGCCCTATGTCCTAGGTGGGACCCTCAGCCAGATGCTTGGAATCCACCCTATGGAATAAGGGCATCTGCGGGCCATATACACTCAGCTGTAACCTGAAAAACCATGTGTGTTGTCAGTTTTATGTTCCTGGGGACAAAATATCTGAGAAAAACAACTTGAAGGAAGATTTATTTCAGCTTATACTTTTAGAGGTTTCAAGCCATGGTCACTTGGCTAGGTAGGACATCACGACAGGGAGCATGTAAAGCAGAAAACTCACCAATCTCATAGCAGATGGGAGGGAGAGAGAGAGACAGAGAAACAAGCAGACAAGCAGAAAGACAGACAGATGAGGGACATCCATCTTCTGATGTTTCTACTACCTCCTAACAATGCCATCAACTGGCAACCAAGCCTCTACCTCAAAGCAGCTGGCATCTGACCCCAGAATCATTTTCCTGGTAATGTCATTTGGGCTCAGAAGAGTTCCATCATCTTGCTTTTTGACTTGCATAACACTTGATGATCACCAGTTTTTGACTCAGCACAAGCCAAGCACATGGTAGATAAGAGCAGAATACAAGAGAAAATATCAGGTCTTGGGACCAGAGTTTGAGTTTTCATGCATGATCCAAGTGATGTTGGTATAAGGCTTGGCAGGCCCCTTTATTATACCAAACCTCAGTTTCTTCATAGGGAAAGTGAAAATATTCTTACTTCCTATCAGGATTGTTGAGAGAGGATACCACCTTGCATGCTTCTTATCCTGCTGTCCGCCATTGTTCTAACCTCCAATGAGTACCTGATACATGTAGTAAGCTTGTAAAGTTTTTGAAAATATGTAAAGTGCCCGACTCCTTGTTAGCACCAAGTGAATACCTGCTTTCTCAGAAGGAGTGACCAATCCACACAGCAATGACTTCTCACCAAGGTAAGAACAGAGCAGAGAGCATGCTCTGACTCAGGCTGTTCCCCCAGGACCAATCTAGTCTCACCCAAACTAGGATGGTGAGACATCGATTCCGAGAACACCCACTCAGCCTTCCTCATGGAAACTAGCTCTAAGTTTGCAAATTCAGTGTACATGTCAGAATAAAACACTCACATGTACCAGCACGGGTTTACCATGTGTTTGCAACTGACAGCATCATTTGAACATAGATTTTTAGTTTAGTAACTTAATTCAGTTGGGATGAATGAGTGAACAGATGATGATCAAATTTAGCCAAGAAACATTAGTGAGTCCTTTTCAATTCCATTTTTAAAAAGATTACCCAAGTTTTTGTATATGGGATCTTACAAAGTAGGCTTTGGATACCCTCAATGTTATCTTTGAGTCCTAAGAAGCTAGAGCCTAAGAATGTTAAAGCTGATAAGTAGCAGAATTTTGCAGAGAATTCACACTTCCCAACTCCCAAAAGTGTGCACTGAAATGCCCCAGGAGGTACACAAGATCAGGTAGAGAGTATTTCATGAGGGCTCATCAGGACAGATGATGGCACTGTTTGTAATTAGCATTTTGGAATCAGTGGTCTTCACGATATATAGGAATCATTTTTTTCCACTTTTAAAATAACAGCAGCCTGGCTTCCTGCCAGCCAAAAGCACTCGTTCCCTGTTCAGTGAAAAATCTTTTGTAGAGACAATCAAGGAATGAAGACAGTGTGCTACCCCACCCCCAGCTGAAGCAGAAAGAAGCCAAAGATAAAGACATACCATCGTCCTCATGCATACACAAGAAGGACACTTTGAAACAAAAGTCTTATAAAGCTAGAGGAGTCAGATAAGGTAGTTTCTTAATCCAGTGGCTCAAGTTTCAACCAAATATAATCCTTCCATCACCCAAGATAAATGTAGCAATCCAGAAATATTAAAAGGATAGGAGGAAAGGGAAAAACAGTCTGTACTTAATAGCAATGAAGAGATTCCCAGCTATGCATCAGAACACCATGAATTATTAATCCAGTGGGATAAGAATTATTTTCCTGGTACAGGTGAGCAACACCAATATTCTCATGACTAAGGAAAGGCAAAGATGAGCTCTGATGTTACAGCAGGAAACACAGCCATAAAAGCCTAGTATGAACATTTTGAGCCAAGACTGAAGTGAGTACAGAAAGGTTACCATTGTCAATGTGGATATAAAAATATCAATCTGCAATATAATTATAAATAAAATGGTTGTTAACTTTTATAATGCCTGTATATATTTATGTAATGTCAACACTTACACATCACCAATCTTTATATCAACTTTTATATTGGCTTTCAGAGAAAAACACCATATTTCCTGGATGGTTTTTTTTTCCCCACAAAATAATAGAGAGGCTGTGGCCATAAACATCCTTCAAATGCATAGATCTCATCTCTGTGTGTGTAAATGGTGTGGGCGCTGTGTACATAGACACACTAATGAAAAAATAAATAACTCACCAGAGGCTTCAAATATGGTCAGAGAAGCATTGCCCATTTGACCTTTAGCAGAAATAGCATGAAAATATTACCATTACAGCTAAGTGCTTCACCCACCCATAATTTAGAAATGTGAGAAAGAGACAATAGATGTTCTGACTACCTTACCTAGGATGGTCTGGCACAAGTGCCTTTTCTGGGGTTGCAGAAGCTGACTGGCTGCCACACACTAGGTCAGTGAATTTTAGGCAGGGCAGGCATTTATTTTATGGTACCTGGTCCTCATGCATGATAATTTAGTGACGTTGTAAAATGAGAACCAAACTCACCTGGCTTTTTCAGACCGTGTCTTGAAGCAGTGCATCAAAATGTAGCCACCTGAGAAAATGGCAAACTTATTCCAAGGATGAAATTGTCAAAATCATTTGTAGACCAAGTCAGTAATGACTGTCTGCCAGGGCAGCACCCTGCAGAGGAGGCAGCCCCAGTTATCTAGGTCATGGAGCTGGCTATAAATTATGACCCTTATACTCATCGTCTAAGTAGTATAAGCAAGTCACCCAAGCTCCCTGGACTGTGATTTCACCATCAATATCTTGAGGGAAGCAGTATCTACCCAAAGGGATTATTGTAAGGGTAAAGAAACTACAGCCAGCCCAGAGCCAACTGAGCAGCAGAGTGTCAAGCACTAGTTCTTCATCCTCATGCCACTTGTGAGCTACACAGAGAAAGAGAAAATAATCTTTGTGACACACCAAGGAAGTATTTTGCAAGACTCCAATGACACAGTATCTACTGAAGACACTTCTCACATCTCGTTCATTCCACACACATCCTCTGAGTAAATGTACATGCCAGAGTCTGCTTTAGGTGCAGATAAGCATATTATTTAGACCTAATAATGAATATCATGGTATCACTGATGGCAGAGAGAAAGCTTTTCTCTGCCCTCCTTATCTCTCAACATTGGTCCAAAAAGCAAGCAGTTCTTACCCCTCTTTTCACAAGGACAAATGCTATGGAAGGAACTTATACCTCTCACTCCCCACCTTGATATAATTTTTTATTGAAAAAGTAGACGTAAACATATTGACCTCTCCAGAATTAATTCTTTGAGCATTCTTCAAAACTCTTCACACACATTCACTCATACAGCTCTCCCAGCAACCCTCAGTGATGGCATTATTATTATTATTATTATTATTATTATTATTATTATTTTATTTTATTCCCATTTCACAGAGGAAATTCAAAGAGAGATCTATAGTATTATCTACTAGCAGAGGATCACATGACCAATACATGGCCAAACCAAGAAAGATATAGAGAAAGGAATTAATCCACATTGTATTTACAAAAACAAGAGGGCTTGTTCTGCTAGCCCATGGTTCAGGAAAAAGGAGTGAAGAGTAAGAGGCAGTCCCATTTCTTCTCCCAAATGTAGTTCCAGTTGCATGGCAGACACATGTGTGTCCCAGGTGTCTTAGTTACCTTTCCTGTTCCTGAACACAATACCCAACACCAACAATTTAAAGGAGGAAAGGTTTAATTTGACTTATGGTTTCAGGGGTTTAGTATATGATTGGCTTATTCCCAAGCAGAAGCACTATAGTGTAAGGATATGATGAACCAAAGTTGTTCAGTATAGTGGCCAAAAAGCAGAGAAGAGAACCATGTAAGGCAAAAAGTTGCAAGAAACCAGAAATATACCTCAAGAGCACACTTCTAGGACCCGTGCAGACACATTTAGGATTATGTTCCTCCAATTCCCATAGTAGATCCAAAAACCAGTCAAGTTGATAATCAAGACCACCACATCCCACTCCTTGTTGCCATACCCAAACACCTCTCCTTAAACCACATATAACATCCTGATAAAGACTATAACAAGCTCATGATTCTATCTCATGTAATACAACTATCTCATACACAACCTGACGTGTTAACAATCTTTCCCCCAAAATTTCAGGGGTTTCAGCATTTTTCAAAAGTTCAGTCAAAGTCTCTTCTGAAACTCCAGGCAAACTCTTAGCTGTGAACCTTTGTAAACGTCAAAAACAAGGTACAATGGCACAGGGTAAACATAACCATTCCAAAGAGGAATTGAGAAATAGAAAATAATCAGATTAAACCAAGATCAAAATTCAGCAGGGAAAACATTAAGTTCCATAGTTCTGTGTCTAGTATCCAGCTCTGATAGCTGTGAGATGTGCATTCCAGAGGGCCTGAGTGGCCTACACATGCCAGTTGTACCCCACAGAGCCTCTCCTTTTGGCTGGCTCCGCCCCTGGCCTATATCTCTTTCCTCAGCAGACATTGCACATTTCTAGAATCTTTGATATTCTGTGGTCTTCTCTAAAAACTTGGCTTTATTACCATATCTTCCCATATTTCTCTCTCAGAAGCTCCTTTCCTGGTCTCAAGGCCTCCCTTTGAAATCTGAGTGGAAACCTCTCTGATTATACTCATTTGCATTTGCCAGGAAAACCAAGAGTTGTTGCTGCCAGGGGAACAGTAGCCAGCACCCTTGTACTACAGTGGCTCCCTAGTGCCTGGATGGATAAGCATGGTGAAATGAACCCCAAAGAACCAATGCCCAAGAAGCCCTTCTTAAATAAGGATTCAATCCCCACTACCACGGAAAGTTATAAAAACAAAACAAAACTGAAATTGTACCCATCATTATACCCCACCATGTTTGCTCATTTAAAATGTCATTTATCAGGTGTTATTTCTTATCTGATAGGTACCATCACTACCTAGCCAGAAACTCTGTCCAGAAATTTGGACAACCCTTTTCTCCTGCCCACTGACCTCCCAGAGTCAGTCCTTCCTAGACCTGGGAGCTGTGTCCTCAGTGCCTCCAAGAATCACTCATTTTGTTCCAACTCTCTTCCCCCTGCCCTTGTCTGGACTTCTACCAGCATAACAGAACTGTTCCTCATCTGGTCTCCCTGATTCTCAGTTTCCACTAGTGCAATCTCATTTCCTTACTGTACCAGTCATATTTCTGTAATGCAAAACTAGTGTCTCTATTATGATGAAAATTTTTATGCAGATGCCTACTGCCTTAAGAATAAAGTCCCTTCATTAATATTTCAAGAATTTTCAAGACTTTCTGCAACCTCATCCTTCCAAACCTCCCTCTTTCCCACAACTTCCATACCAAACCATGTAACCTATTTATAATTCAACCAAAATACTACACTTTCCTCTTGGTCTTTGCTTTTAACAGTGGTCAGATACTAGACATGTTCATTCATGCACTGGGATGATTATACTGTCAGGTGCTCTAATCTCTAATTCTCTACCATTGCCCAATCATTTGAGGAAAGACAGAAGAGCTGGCTAAAGACACACCTGAAAAATGAGTGAAGAAGGGATTTTGTACGGTTCAAGTTTCAATTCAAATATCACCCCCTGCAGGAAGCCTGTCCTGAAATCTCAAAAGAAAATGTCCAGGGCTGGAGATCTAGCTCAGTGGTTCCAGTATCTGCCTGGCAAATCCAAGGTCCCGAGTTCAATCCCTGTTACCACATACCACAGTGCCAGGCATGGTGGCTCATGCCTGTAATCCCAGCACTCAGGAGGCAGAGACAGGAGTATTGCTGTGAGTTCAAGGCCAGCCTGGGCTACATAGTGTGTTCAGGGCCACTTTGAACTATGAAGTGAGACCCTGTCTTAAAAAAAAAATCCATTGTTTAGAACACTTCTCTCTCTTTCACCAATAATAATGACATTGCTCAGATCTCCAAGCCCATCAGAGTCCAAAGTCATTCATGGTGTAGGACCCATGAGGTACGAAAGCCTCAATTTCCAGGTGTACAATACTCTCATGCTGCAAGCATCCAAAAAAGCCTGGCTAGGCTTACCCTATAAGGAGCTAGGGCAGGGCTGCTCCCTGGAATTGACACTCTTACTTTTTGAATCCAGAGAATCCCTCAACAGAGCGTTCTGTGAGGTGAACTGAGACCCTCAATCATGAGATGATGTAGGATGCACTGCCTGTAGGCAGTGAGAAAGGTGAAGCTTTAACCCTTTTAGAAGAAAAGCATCCCTTCCTGATTGGAGTCTGAGCTGAAAGAAATGGCTAATCAAACAGAAACAAGTTCATACCTGAGAAGGTCTTGGAGTCATGTCCAAAATCCATTCTCTCTCCTTCTGAGTAAGTGTAAAAGAAGATTACTCTGCTCTTTGCTGTTGAGCAGGGCCATGCAAGCCAGCCTCTAGGCTGTGGGCCAAAGTGATGCATGCTGCTTCAGGCCTGAATCACTGAACTCCTAATGCAAGGCCCTCCAGCATCCTCCCAAGAAGCCCACAGGTCTCCGATGTGCAGCTACATGACAGAAGACATACTCCATCAGCCTGGCTCCATGACAGACTGTGGAAAGCAGGGCCCTCTACCTAATATACTACATCAGTAGATTGAGACAGAAATAAAAGTTTTTTATGATGAAGGTAAGCACCCAAACTGGGGGTCATTTTTACTGTGTCATACCCGAGCCTGGCCCAATTAGTATGTGGGATGTATTCTCCAAAGCAACAGAGCTCAAGGGGGTTCTTGTGTTCCCACTTTAAATTCACTGTCATAGGAGCTGCATGGGCATCTCAAGTACCAGTCACATAGTAGGTGATCCCATTTATCACGCCTCTGTTGGTGTAGTATATGGCAAGTTGTATACAAATGTAAGCAGTGAGACTAGACTGTAAGCTGTATATTTTTTCTATATTCTCCGAAGGACAGAATTAACATTTTCAAGCATAGTTCTACAATACTATTATAAAAATGCATACTGCATAAATAAAATCATCATGCTATACAACATATATTATACACAATTTTATTGTTAATGTTTATCTTTAATAAAAATAAACATTATAAGTCCTCATTTCCTATATTAAGAAACTATGGTTCATGAAGATTGGTTTACTTAAAGTCATATATGAAAATTGGGGTATAAATTCCAGGGTCCTTGACTCCAAAGCCATGGTTTTTTCACCACATGATATGAGCCAACCCACTCTTTATACTGTACATAAATGATGATGATGATGATGATGATGATAGATAGATATAGATAGATAGATAGATAGATAGATAGATAGATAGATAGATAGATAGATAGATAGATGATAGACAGACAGAGACAGACAGATAGTTTGATTGATCTCCCATCAGTAATGGGAACCCTTCAAAAACACTAGTAAATATATGGGGGGAGGGACACAATCCTCACAAGAGAAGAGACTAAAAGAAAAGCACCATGAGCGACCCTGCAGCACTACAGCTTTGAGAACAGGTTCTACATTTCAATACCAGGTTCATTCCCACTAATGATCTGTGTGTGGTTTAGGGTGTCTTTATTTTTCTGCGTCTCCCTCCTCTCAGCTAGAAGATATTGATAAAAGCAACATCTACTTCCTTTGGTGTTTATGAGATCTGAGCAAGCCACTGTGGAACAGACCAGAGATGGGACAGATATGATGAATAGAGAACAATCATGACTCCCAGGACAATGAGCAGCATCTGCACCCTGTGCTTCCTATGGGTGGTCCCATCTACCTCTCCTCTTAAAGATGCACCATGGCCCCTACTTCTCAGAGGAAGGGTGGTCAGCGAGGACATGATCTCATGGGGTAAGGGGAAGTCCTGCACTCCTCGCTAACTGAAGTTTATTATAAACTTGAGATGATTGTTCCCACTCTATGAACAAAAATCCCAGCTTCTGGGTCATTCTCCAAAAGATGAGGGCAGAACACAAAGTAGTACCCAGGAACACACATCACGAGGAGGTGCTGCACACTGTATTTCATACTGTAACCCCAAAGCTGCTCTCTGAAAGCTGAGAGTAATATCCCGGGGCAGTCCCTGTCCATAGTGACCGTCCAGGCTTTCTTCAGACTCCCCTCTCAAGGGCACTTCTTCACCTGACTTTATTAGCTTCACAGCTGAGAAAAGTCTGATTGTAATGGTATAATGACTCCAATAAAAACACTTAGCGATTATTGTTTTTATTATTTATATTATTCACTTAACCTAGGAGAACATGTTGCAGATGAAAAAGCCCTTGCATATGTATTAGCAAACCCCACAACCCTGCCAAACAAGACCAGGCTCAGATAAATAGTGATGTCTAC
>PVIC010052898.1:0-12022 GCA_004025085.1 Thryonomys swinderianus | reverse complement strand
AGGTGTGAGCCACCACGTCCGGCATTGTGGTATGCGGTGTTGATTGTTGGTGAGCGTGTCTCCACGCCCAGCATTTTATGTGGTTACCGGGGATCGAACTCAGGACCTTGCGCTTGCGAGGCAGGTGCCGAAACCACTGAGCTAACCCTACGGCCCTCACATTTTGTTTTATCTGTTCATCTGTGGATATTTGAGTCACTTCTCTTTTTTGCTATTGTGAATGATGTTGCTGTGAACATGGGTGTACAAGCCCTCATTTGATTTCTTTTTTTGTATTATTGTTTTGAGACAGGGTCTCGCTTTGTAGTTCAGGCTGGCCCTGAGCTCACTATGTAGCCCAGGCAAGCCTCGAACTCAGCATTCCTCCTGCCTCTGCCCTCCGAGTGCTGCAATTACAGGCGTGAGCTACCACGCCCAGCACTGTGGTGTGTGGTATTGATTGCTGGTGGGCGTGAGTCACCACACCCAGCATTGTATGTGGTTACCAGATGGAATTCAGGACCTTGCACCTGCAAGGCAGGCGCGGGAACCACTGAGCTAAATATCCGGCCCCTCATTTAATTTCTTGCCTTCAATTATTTTGAGTGTATACACTTAAAGTGTAATTGTTGAATCATAACAATTTTATGATTAACTGAGGAATGTTAAGTTTTGAGGAGACAACAGTGACTGTCTCATTGTACATTCCTACCAGTAATCCACAAAGGTTCCATTTTCTCCTCTTCCTGTACCACTTATATTTTTGATACTAGCCTTCCTGAAGAATGGGAAGTGGCATCTCATTGTGGTTAATTTACATTTCCTAGTAACCATTCATGTAGAGCATCCTTTCATGTGTATTGACCATTTGTATATATCTTTAGAAAAATATCTTAGTTCTTTGCTTATTTTTTAGTCAGCATTTTGCGTGTTTGTTGTTGGGTTTTACTCTGGGTATCAGTTATTGATATAAAATTCATACATAGTTTTTTCCCATTCTGTGGGTTGCCTTTTCACTCCAGTGATAGTGTCCTGTTGGTGCACAATTTTTTAAAATTGTTATTATTGGTACATTTTGTACACACACATATCATCACAGTCGACATTGAAAGTGTGTACCAGTATATGACATGACTTAATTCTCTTTTTTTGTGCACTTTTTTTTTTTTTTGCGGAACCAGGGATCAAACTCTGGCTCTTGTGCTTCCAAGGTAGGCGTGGTACCACTTGAGCGAAATCCCTGGCCCATAGTACACAATTTTTTAATTTTGATAAAGTCCTATTTATTACGTTGGTTTTGTGGCCCATGTGGCTTTGGCTATTAATAGTTTCTTGACATTTCCCTAGTGTCTTTTTTTTTTTTTTTTTTTTTTTTTTTTTTTTTTTTTTTTTTTTTTTTTTTGAGACAGGGTCTCGCTTTGTAGTTCAGGCTGGCTCTGAGCTCACTATGTAGCCCAGGCAAGCTTTGAACTCAGCAATCCTCCTGTCTCTGCCTCCCGAATGCTGGGATTACAGGGGTGAGCCACCATGCCTGGCATTGGGTATGTGGTATTGATTGCTGGTGGGCATGAGTCTCCACGCCCAGCATTGTATGTGGTTACTGGGGATTGAACTGAGAACCTTGCCCTTGCGAGGCAGGCACCGGAACCACTGAGCTAACCCTCCAGCTCTTCCCTAGTGTCTTAATGCATGCTCAAAGTTTATGATTTATTCATATTGTTTGAATTTAATCTTTTACTATTTAAATATGAGTTTGTATGTATTCGTGCATTCATTTATTCATTGTTTACAGCAAGTCTATTTTCATGCCTTCCAAACTATAAAAATAATATTAAACATCTAAATTCTTATTTTCCCTTTTCTTCTCTCTATTGTTACCAAGTCTTTGTAGTGGTGGTAATATTGGGTATTCTACTTCACCCCCTTCTCTGAGAGTTTTACTAAGACTGTATTGTATTTAATATTACGTCTAAAACTTTAGCACAGTAATTAAATTTGTATTATTTTGACTATTTCAACCTCTCCTTTGGACAAGCCAGTATGTTTTTCTTTGCCTCTGCTTTCTCTTTACCTGCAGGAACTTTGCTTAGACTACAGAAAAACGTCGTAGCCAGTGACAGGTTCTCAACCTCTCATTGCATGTATCTAAGATTTTAGCTGTGAATATTACTTTTAAGCAATTGCTAATTAGTCAGTTTTATTGGTTCACTAACTTGTTTTCTGCATCCAACTTCTTTTTTCTTGTACCTGAATAGTATATTCTCAAACCTTTTAGAAATTATAGGAAGTAGTATTTGAATGCTTATACATCTTACCTGTATGTTTATTTTGCCTTCAGACTTGAAAGATAGTTTGCCTGCATACAGAATTCTAGATTGAAAATTTTCTTCCTACACCACTTTAATTTTTATTTTTTTTATTCATTTTAATTTTTTTTGAGACAGGGTCCCGCTTTGTAGTTCAGGCTGATCCTGAGCTCACTATGTGGCCCAGGCAAGCCTTGAACTCAGCAATCCTCCTGCCTCTGCCTCCCGAGTGCTGGGATTACAGGCATGAGCCACCATGCCTGGCCACCACTTTAATTTTTATAAATGGTATTCTTAAATGGAGAGGTGTAGTGTCTCTCTGATTCTTCTTTTTAAGTCACTTTCAGTCACCTTCACCAAATGCTGCTGTAATCCTTATTAGTTTTCTGAAATTTTACTAGGATCTGTTAAGGCTCAACACATAGTAAAAACTCAGTTTAAAAACTTGACATTTCTGGGCTGGAGATTTAGCTCAGTGGTTCCAGTTCCTGCCTAGCAAGTGCAAAGTCCTGAGTTCAGTCCTGATCCCGGTAACCACATACAATGCTGGGCGTGGAGACTCATGCCCACCAGCAATCAATACCACATACCCAATGCCAGGCATGGTGGCTCACCCCTGTAATCCCAGCATTCGGGAGGCAGAGACAGGAGGATTGCTGAGTTCGAGGCTTGCCTGGGCTACACATAGTGAGCTCAGGGCCAGCCTGAACTACAAAGCAAGATGTCTCAAAAAAAAAAAAAAAAAAACGACATTTCCTTAAATTTGGGGATATTTTCTTCTTTTACTGCTATGAAGAGTTTCTTCCTTCCATTTTATTACAGCCTTCTGTAATTCCTATTAGATACATTTTAGAATATCTGAATATTTATCTGTATCTCTTTTACCTTTTCTGTTTTCCATGTTTTTCTCTCTTCAGTATGTATTGAGAAAATTCTGTTGACTTAATCTTTTCGTTCACCAATTTGAATTCAGTTTATTACTTTTAAGCTCTAGTGGATTATTCTTATGGATATAGAATTTGTTAATTTATCTCTGAAGTGTTATATATAAGGACTGAGTTCTTCCAGTTATTAAGTTTTATGACTTTGATTTTATTTTTGAGAAAAGGTCTTGCTATGTAGTTCAGCCTGACCTTGAACTCACTATGTAGCCCAGGGTGGCCTTCAGCTCATGATTGTCTTTCTGCCACACCTGGCTATAATTCATTTTATTAATGATCAACAACTGATACTATACTGAATATTGAAAGAAAAAAAACAACTAATTGGTGATTTCTGTTTTGTTCATGTTTATATTTGAGATCTATGCCAGGTCTTATTTTTTACAGTTGCCTAATTGTAGGGGAGGCTTAGGTTATCATGTAAAGTGTCCTGCCGCATATCTAAGCAAAGTTTCTGTTCTTCCTGGGTGTCCATGTGGCAGTCATCTGAGGCATGGCTATAATTCACAGCCTTGTATTGGCTATTAGTAACTAAGGGCAAAAATAAACCTATCAACACGCCTTTCACAAAAGAAGACAGTATGATCCCTGCCTGCATTGCTGCTTTTAACGCAAAATCCCCAGGTAGTCTATCTTCCTTGTTTTCTCTGCATTGTATATCCCTCAAGTAAGCACATGTACTTTCAGAACCATTACACCTTTTCTAGCACTCAACTTTTGTGGGTTTTCTAGTTCATGGAGTATACCCCTTTTGTCTAGCATGGTTGTGGATTTATCTGTTATTTCAAGAGTTACTAAAGGATGAGGAAGCTGCAGCATGTGATAATCTGCCAGCTAGAACCAGAGCTTCATGCTGTTTTCATAGCTTAAAGATCCTAGCCAAGTTGTTTAATTTCCTTTAGTCTCAGTTCCCACATTAAAATTAAAGAAACTGTAATACCTATTTCAAATTTATTTTAGAAATTAAAAATAGTATATGTCAAGTACCTGTAGTATATGATACATAGTTAAAAATGCAATAAATGCAACTATATTACTATATATTCTTTGTAGTAATTAGTCATTAATCATTAATAGTCTGAAACTTTGCTGTGCTGTCTCCATCCCACTTTATGTTTGACAGTCATATTGGGTAGCCTGGCCTTTTTGTGACCTTTAATAGAATCCTGATTTCCAATTTGGGTTGTGGCTGTTACCACTGACCATTATATTAAAGAAATTCCATAAACCACACAATAATATCTATAACTATATTTTTAAATTATTGCTGTTTCATTTAGTATGCATATAGTATTGGGGCCTTTTTACTCATCCTGTTTAAGTGACACTTCTTAATTAGAAGTTTGCTTCTAAATTTTCTATAAGTAAAATAACAATCAGTTTTCTAGTTTTCTAAAATCGTGCACATCATATATTGGCAGGCTCTGATTATTGCCTGATTCAGCTTTACCATAAAAATGATTTTTAAAAGTTTTCCCCTTATTTTTATGTTGTGTTTCAATGTGTGTAGTCAGACAAAAAGCAATAATCCACCATCTCACTCTTGGATTTATCAGAAGCTCAAAATAAGATAGATGGCATCACTTTCTGAAACAAAATTACTTTATTAGTTTAGTAATAATTTGAGGTTACTTTAAAGATAAGAAGCAGCATTTGGAAGGCGATTCATTTCCTGCCTCTGAGTTTTATCTGCAAGAACTACATCTTCAGTGTCGAGAGATTCTGTATTTATAACTGAACTATAATAATAAAGTCTGTACTGGGGATACTGCACACCTGACTTGGTCATTGTGATTATATATTAAGTGCCAAACTATTGTTTGTGTTTGAAAAATAAAAATACATTAGCAAATGTATTTCATTAACATTTGGCCTATATAGGGAAGGATCAGAAGATCTTTGACTCTTTATTCTAAGTGTGCTAATTTTTGCCAACATGGTCAGTGATGTTCCTTTTGAATATGTTTGTTTATAACTGAAATTAACTTAGTTTTTCTTTTATTGGTGAATTAAAGAATAATTGGAAGAGATTTAACTTATAGGTTTTCAATAACTCTTATAGAACATTTGCTTTTATGCCTCTTTTTACTGAATATAGAATATTAAAGTTGGTTTTCTTTCATCTTTAATCAGTGTTGTCCACTGTATGGGATAGAGAAATAAACTAAGCAATCCAAAATTGGCCTTATTTCTTCCATCTCCTTTATGCTTATCCCACTTTCTGTTCTTTTTATCTCAGATAAATTATCACCCCTAGCAGTTAAGATTATAATTTTTGGACAATATCCCTTATAACAGTGTGCGCACACACTAACACACCTATATGTCTTTATGGAAATAGCTGAATATTTTCTTATGTAACTGTGTTCTGTGATAGTTTTGAAAAAGGAAATACTTCGCTACATGTGGTAAATCTTTTTGAAACTTGGAAATCATAACCCTGTGTAAGGCTTTTGTTCTACTCATTAATTTTCCCTTTTCCCCATTTCCTTTTTTATCCTCTTTAGACATTCTGTTTGATGAAAATACTTTTGTTGGTATATAATTTTTAATTATATTGTGTTTTCAGTATTATGCTTGTATATTATAAACATCATTAGAAAACAGGAATTGAAAATTCCATGAAAATTTAGTAGAATTATACCTATAAAACTATCAGAGTAGGGTGCTTCAGGAGAGTATGTCTGGTTATTGGTCTATTCACGTCCTTTGTTCCGTCTTAAGAAAATGTATCTCTTAAATCTTTCAACTGTCATTTACATTCTCTTCACTTTTCTCCAATCTTTCCAGAAGCATCTGTACAATTACCAATATTTTCAGAGAACTAGCTTTTCATGTTTGTGTTTTGTTGATTTATTCTGTATTTGATTTCTGGCTGTAAAGGGCTGATCAAAGAGTATGATGTGTATCTTTTTAAAAATTTTATTGCAAGACACATTGTTATCGATCTCCCTCAAAATACTACTCATTGCTTCTTACAATGTTCTAGAATGGTTCTGAAAGTCCTCTTTTGTGAGTCTTCTCATGGCTGCCTTAATATCTGGAGTTTTTTTAAAACACCTACAGCAGTTTTTGTCCACTTTATTCACTGGATCTGGCACTGTATGTCTTCTGGCTCTTCCCCAAAGTGAAAATGATTGTGAAAGGTAAACATTTTGAACATGAAAGAGGACTTCTACAACTGCTTCAGAAAGTGTCAAGAACAATGGAGTGTGTTCAAAGTGAGGCAGAATATTTTTGAAGTAGAGTCATGACAGTATGTCATTTACTATAATAAATTTTTATAAATTAAACACTACTGTATTTTTTAGTCACATCCCATAATCTTTGTTTTCTTTTTGTTTATGTGGAATAGTCTGTAAATCTTTTTCCAAGTTTTTGAATTGATCTTTAATCTTATTTTCTTATAAACACATAGATATATAGGGTTTTTTGTTTTGTCTGGGTTTTTTTTTTTTTTAGCAGTGCTGAGAATTAAATCCAGGGTTTTACATATGCTATGTATGTGATCTATCACTGAACTACACTTTCAGCCTTATAAATTTCATTTTAAAAACTGTTATAGCTGTGTCTCACAAATTTTTTACCTTGTTTTCATTGTTATATCTTTATAAATATAGTTTCCTTTGTGATTTTTTTTCTTTAATCTGAAGATTTAAAAATACAGCTCTTTTGGGAGTCCAAGGCAGGAGTACTGCTGTGAGTTCAAGGCTGGTCTGGGCTACATAGTGAGTTCAGGGCCAGACTGAACTACAAAATGAGACCCTGTCTTAAAAAACATACATATATTTGTGTATGCGTGTGTATAATATAGCTTTTAGGGGCTGGGGATTTAATTCAGTGGTTCCAGTGCCAGCCTCACAAATGCAGTGTCCTGAGTTTGATCCCTGGTATCAAAAAAAAGAATAAAAGTATGGCTTTTAGTTTGATCCCCACTACTAGCAAAAAAATAAATAAATAAAATAAATACAAAAAACCCTAAATGCTTGGGTTTTTTTTTTCTTTTTTCCTTTGTTGTTCTTTTAAATGTTTGGATGTTAGAGAAAAACATGGACCTAACAGGGAAATTCTCTTTTTATGATGAGATAGAGCATTTTAAGGAGGTTAGATATGAGAACTTTACTATCTGTATAGGATTTAATTGAGCTACCAGTAGAAGAACTATTGAAATAAGACCTCAGAAATATATATTCATATCATTTTGGAAAGGAAGTGTGCTTTTTTGTTGTTCATCTTTAAAACCATTCTACAAACATAGATGGGAGGGGTGGGAATAGAGCTCAGTGGCAGATTATTTACTTTCTGTGCACAAGGTCCTGGGTTCTATGCCCTGTATTAAAAAGAAAAGAAAAACAGCTCTGGATGAAATGTAAAACATTTTGTCTATCACATCTTCACACCGTGAGTATGTTTTTGCCTGCCGTTATACCTTGATAATATTAGATAATATTCTTTAAATCTTTATGAATTTGTTAGATGATAAGAATTGTTTTCATTTTCACCTCGTTGATAAAGTTAAAACATTTTTTCAGATACTACTCACTTCTATTTCCCTTTTCTAAATTTATTTCATCATACATCTTTTTTTTTTTCCATCATAGTGTTTCTCTTAGTCCTGAGCTTATGTAACAAGAATTTCACATACTCTTTACAACTCTTAACAGGTTTGATACTTAAATGAGTTATGTGAATGGGACCAAATAAAGCCCTTAATAGAGAGGTTGAGTTACAGGACCTTTAGTAAAGTTGCCAAGTTAAAAAAAGAAAAAAGAACAAGAAGTTCTCATCTCTGAGTTCTCAGCACAACAGAAAATTATAGCTGTAAACCATTTGAAGGATTGAATCTTGAACTGTTTTACTTTAGCTAAGAGCTATTTTAGATAAGTGGGTAAGTAAACACTTATTTTAGAAAGATGTCCGTATGTGATTCTGCCTATTATACTTAAGTAAGTATGGGATAACAGAATAACTTCTGCCTAAACAAACAAAAACTTCAAAACATTCTTGTAAGTTTCAATTTAAAAAATTTTATGATTGGGGCCGGAGGGTTAGCTCAGTGGTTCCGGTGCCTGCCCCGCAAGCGCAAGGTCCTGAGTTCGATCCCCGGTAACCACATATAATGCTGGGCGTGGAGACACGCCCACCAACAATCAACACTGCATACCACGATGCTGGGTGTGGTGGCTCACGCCTGTCATCACAGCACTCGGGAGGCAGGGACAGGAGGATTGCTGAGTTCGTGGCAGCTTGCCTGG
This sequence comes from Thryonomys swinderianus, assembly GCA_004025085.1. Taxonomy (NCBI): domain Eukaryota; kingdom Metazoa; phylum Chordata; class Mammalia; order Rodentia; family Thryonomyidae; genus Thryonomys; species Thryonomys swinderianus. The sequence goes on along the minus strand of PVIC010052898.1, from coordinate 3,541 downwards.
GCACCATAGTGAGCTCAGGGCCAGCCTGCACTACAAAGCAAGACTCTGTCTCAAAAAGCAAAAAAAAAAAAAAAAAAAATTTTATGATTAAATAAAAGTCATTTAATAATATAGACACTTTTTTGTAGGCCATTAGATTATGATCTGTTTCCTGGTGAATGAGTTCCAATACTTAGCTATTTCTCTTGTAGTAGTCACTACAACCCAAGAGGGAACCCATCAGAATACATTCAGTGATATATCAAAAGTACACAGTCATGCCAGGTGTGGTGGCTCACATCTGTAATCCCAGCACTCGGGAGGCAGAGGCAGGAGGATTGCTGAGTTCGAGGCTTGCCTGGGCTTCATAGTGAGCTCAGGGCCAGCCTAACTACAAAGCAAGACCCTGTCAAAAAAAAAAAAAAACGTGGGCCGGAGGGTTAGCTCAGTGGTTCCGGCGCCTGCCTCGCAAGCGCAAGGTCCTGAGTTCAATCCCCGGAAACCACATACAATGCTGGGCGTTGAGACTCACGCCCACCAGCAATCAACACCGCATACCACAATGCCGGGCGTGGTGGCTCACGCCTGTAATCCCAGCACTCGGGAGGCAGGGACAGGAGGATTGCTGAGTTCGCGGCGGCTTGCCTGGGCACCATAGTGAGCTCAGGGCCAGCCTGAACTACAACGCGAGACCCTGTCTCCAAAAAGCAAAAAAAAAAAAAAAAAAAAACGTACACAGTCATGCACTTCCCCTTCCATTTTTATGAACTAATTATAAAAACTTAAAATCTCCCTGTTAGACTAAATCTGAGTACAGTTCAGTGAAGCTAACATTAAATTCTTACTGTCTAAATTGGACAGTGGAGAAAGGGAAAAACAGTTGCTGCAGTTTTTGTCTTTCTTCTGCTACTTGTTGGTGCCTATGTTTGACCATATTTTTCATCCTTATAACAGTGCCTGTGTATTATTAGTATATATAAAAACAGGCAGTTTATTCATCCTTTATGTGTTGTCATCATCTTCTTCTTCCTCCTCTTATTCTTCCTTTTTCCTCTTCTTCTTCCTCCTCCTCCTCTTCTAATTCTTCTTCCTCCTCCTCCTCTTCTTCTTCCTCTTTTTTTTTTAATAATTGTACTGGGGTTGGAACTCTGGCCTTCACAGTAAGCTACATCCCCAGCTCTATCTTAAGACAGGTTCTCACTGAACTGTCCGTCCCAGAGTGCTGGAAATACAGGCGCACAGCCCCACACATAGCTTCAATTCATTTGAAATTAAATCTAGTAGAAACCTACTTTTCAACATATTAAAATGTTAAGCAAATATGGCTCCTTACCCACTAGATTGTACAAATATACATTTTTTTCCTATGGTGCTATAGAGCAAGCAAGCATTCTTGCCACAAAACTACACCACCAGCCCTGGATTATAAACTTTTCATACCATATAAGTATTATAAAAACATATTAGGGGGCCGGAGGGTTAGTTCAGTGGTTCCGGCGCCTGCCTCACAAGTGCAAGGTCCTGAGTTCATTCCCCAGCAACCACATACAGTGCTGGGTGTGGAGACTCACACCCACCAGCTATCAGCACCACATACCACAGTGCTGGGCGTGGTGGCTCACGCCTGTAATCCCAGTACTCAGGAGGCAGAAACAGGAGGATTGCTGAGTTCAAAGCTTACCTAGGCTACATAGTGAGCTCAGAGCCAGCCTGAACTACAAAGCGAGACCCTGTCTCAAAAAAAAAAACATATTAGGTTAGAAACATGTTTGGTGAATTATTGAGTTAAAACATTTACATACAATTTTCAGGTTTTGGAAAAAATAGTTCCTGAGATATTTGGTAGAGAATTTATTGAATTATTTGCCTACTTTTTGTACTTTGTAAACAGTAAAAATACTTGCATTTGAGCCTGTTTTTAAAAGTTGAAATTTTTTCCATAAAGGCCCTAATAGGGAACAGTTTGTCTTCCTGGGGGAAAAAAGTGTTTTTTTTGTTTTGCTTTTTTGCAGTACCAGGAATCGAACTTAGGACCCTGCACTTGCCAGGCAGGGATAGCACCACTGACATACATCCCTGACCATTTTCTTTTCTTTTATTTTTTTCTGTCTTCCAATATTTGAAACTAATGATCATGCATACTTTTTTTTTTTTTTTTTGAGACAGGGTCTCGCTTTGTAGTTCAGGCTGGCCCTGAGCTCACTATGTAGCCCAGGCAAGCCTCGAACTCAGCAATCCTCCTGCCCCTGCCTCCCAAGTGCTGGGATTACAGGTGTGAGCCACCAGGCCTGGCCATGCATACTTTTATAAAGGTATCTTTATGTATGTACATTTTTTAATTAGTTAATTGTATGATGGTGTATGGGTTGGTCCTGTTTAAACCTAGTCATCCCACAGCTACATTTAGGTATGTAGGCTAGGGTTTTGTGGCAAAACTGAAGTGTTGGCGCAGTATCAACAGTAAACGAAGTACATTTCTTTGAAAATGTAAAGAGAAAAAGCCAATCTCAAAAGGATGTATACTGCATGATTCCATTTAATTAACGTTTGTGAAGATAATTATAGAGAGAGAACAGATTAGTGGTTGCCGGGATTGAGGCTGGGGGAGGAAGGATGGGTGTTGCTGGTACAAGAAAAGCAATGTGATACTGATACAGTCATTTGGATGGTGATTATAGTTACACAAAAGCTATGTGTTATAAAATAACACTGAGCTGGGCCAGAGATTTAGCTTGGTGGTTCTGACACCTGCCTAGCAAGTACAAGGTCCGTGGCTCAATCCCTGGTAACCACATACAACAATACCCAGCATGGTGACTCATGCCCATCAGCAATCAGTACCACATATCACAGTGCCGAGCATGGTGACTCACGCCTATAATCCCAGCACTCGGGAGGCAGAGGCAGGAGGATCGCTGAGTTCTGGGCGTCCCATGGCTACATAGTAAGCTCAGGGCCAGCCTGAATTACATAGTGAGACCCTGTCTCGAAAAAAACACTGAGCTGCACTCACACTTGTAAGTATGTAGGTGTATTAATGGTACAATCTTTAGGTAGATACACCAATATCAATTTCCTGGTATTAGTATTGTATTCTATTTTTACAAGTTGTTAACATTGGGGAAAGTTAGGTGAGGGGTATTATAGAGTACTTCCCTACATTTCTTTGCAACTTCCTCAATTTAGAATTATTCTAAAAGTATTTTTTGTAAAATTAATACTTTTGTATTTAATAATAATTGTGGTATTGGGGTGATAACTTCCAATCAGCACCCCCCCCACACCGGAGATTTTTAAAGGCAGATTGTTTTTCTAGCTCCTCCTTTTACTTATTAGAGCAACTTAATTTAAAAGTCTTATTCCCGGGCCGGAGGGTTGGCTCAGTGGTTCCGGCGCCTGCCTCGCAAGCTGTAAGGACCTGAGTTCGATCCCCGGTTACCACATATAATGCTGGGCGTGGTGGCTCACGCCTGTAATCCCAGCACTCGGGAGGCAGAGACGGGAGGATTGCTGAGTTCGCAGCGGCTTGCCTGGGCACCATAGTGAGCTCAGGGCCAGCCTG
>PVIC010052897.1:0-12026 GCA_004025085.1 Thryonomys swinderianus | reverse complement strand
GGAGGCAGAGGCAGGAGGATTGCTGAGTTCGCGGTGGCTTGCCTGGGCTCCATAGTGAGCTCAGAGCCAGCCTGAACTACAAAGCGAGACCCTGTCTCAAAAAAAAAAAAAGAAAGAAAGAAAGAAAGAACTAGGAGCCGGAAGGCCTTGAAAAGGCTCCCTGCTAATTACAGGTTAAATCGACAGCACAAAAGGATCTGTCTGACAAGAGAAAGGAAAGAGCTGTGGGCAGGGCCAGGATCTCTCACAAGTATCTGAAAATGTTTTGCGCACTGGTGATAAAAAAGGCAGCTGTTTATTGCCGACGAGAGCACTGTGCTTGAGGCGTATGTTCTCGCTGGGACCCTGACTCACGTCACCTGACTCATGTCTTAAAACTTGTGACGAGTCAGTTAACTCTGGGCCTTCCTTCCTGTCCCCGTCCTGATTCCCCAGCCTGATGGATCAGCATCGACCCTTCGGGGGCTACTGTGCCCTCGGGGGACTGCTTATTGAATTTAATTTTACTCCATGAATTACAGCCTAAATTGGACGTAGTACGGAGCCTTTCCCACTAAACACAGCTTCAGTGCCAGGCAATACTTGCTGTAGCTCTTTTAACTCAGTAAAATCTACTCTCCCTGTGCGGCGGGATTCGTGTGCTTTTGCTTTTCTCAGTGTGGCCTGCACACACTAGGTGTAGGTTCTGCATATGGCCAGTCAATCAACACGACCGATTTTTGATGTTGTTGTTTGAGACAGGGTCCCGCTTTGTAGTTCAGGCTGGCCCGGAGCTCACAATGGAGCCCAGGCAAGCCTCCAACTCAGCAGTCCTCCTGCCTCTGCCTCCCGAGTGCTGGGATGACAGGCGTGAGCCACCACGCCCGGCATTGACGATTGATTTTTTTGGTAAAGATAGGCCAAAGTTTCCCACTCTGATAGCCTGTTATTTTCTTGACTTCATTGTATCAGGGTTTCCTTTGTACAGTTCAAGGTCTATGCATGGTTAGAGTTATATCCTTATAAACTGTGCTCATCTCAAACAATAATTAAATAAATGAAGATGGGTGCACACTGGGAATCACAGCACTCCAGGGGCTTAGGAAGGAGGACTGTGAGTTCAAGCCCAGCCGGGCAACATACACGCACACACACACACACACACATGCGCATGCGCACGCACACACCTAACTTACTGAGTCAGTTACTCAAATGACCTCGTGCCACTCCCTGCCCAGAACGGCTGCATGTGGCCCTCGAGGCTCTGGTCCCTGGGTGACCCGGGGGCAGTGAAACCGAGGGGCAGCACTTACGGCTGCGTTTCCTCCTGTGCCGCTCGGTCATTTCTCATGTCTGAAGTTGTGATTTAGGTTCCAAGGGCATCGTCCCGGCCCCAACATGCCGTGCACGCTCCCGAGAGCCCGGTGGCACGGAGAGCACTCGGGGCCGGTGGCCGCCGGCCAGCACGGTGCAGGGCCAGAGGCTCAGGCTGCGCTGCGAGGCGCCCGCCTGCCTCCCTCCGCCTCGGTTCGCCCAGCGTCAGCCGGGGTGACGGCTAGAGAGGCAGACTGTGGGCCCTTCTCGAGCAGAGTCCAGCACAACCCGACGCTCCGTCCCGCCTCGGGCCTTGGGACCACAGGCGGGGCCTCCCGGCCCCGTGTGACCTTCGAGGGACGCTGTCCCCAGCGCCGAGCTGCCAGACCTCTGGCGCCCCAGCGGCCTGGGTCAGGGGAGGCCCTGTGGGCCCCAGGTGTCCTGGGCCTCGGACGCGTCCTGCCCCTGGTCGCCTCCCACTGCGCCCGCCACATCCACGATCAGATCACAGTGTCTGGCCCCACGGGAGCGCCGCTCACGGAGGGAGGTGCCCATGGCCACCAGTGGCACGTGTCACAAAGGAGGACCTGTGTCTCTCAGCGTGTACTACAACACTACAGACGCACATCTGTGTGCATGGCTGTGCACTTGCACAATCAGCTCACGATCCATACAGCCCTAAAAGTTCGGCTCAGCCCTCAGCGTGAGAGAAGGGCTCCGCACCGTGGGACCCGAGGGCGACCGTCTCCGGTCACTTCCATCAAAGTGCCAAAGCAGAGACTCACTTGCTGGGAATTCCACTCCCGCCGTCCTCAGTCCTGTGGGCGCCCGCGGCACAGGCGGCGCGGGCAGCTGGTCCCGAGTCCTGGCCTCCCTGCCTCCGGGCGCCCTGAGTCCGGCCTTGTACCTTCACCAGGGAGCGCTGGTTAAGCATTAATCAGGGCGGTGATAAAGGTCTCGGCGTCGGGACTCCGGGAGGCCTGCTTCTCCCACCCTGGCACCTCCTCCTTTCTCCCAAGCAGCCCCACTGCCAAGGCCCAGCCCCGTCAGGTCACCCCGTGAGCTCTCACGGCTGCAGGAAGCCCCCGACAGACAAGCTCCTGCCGCGCAGAGCCCCTGCTGCACCCAGAAAGCATGGCTGGTGGCTCCGGGGCCGGGAAATCAGGGCCGCCCAGGTGGCAGCGTGGCGAAGCCACGGCAGTGCCAGCTGAGACGCAGGAGGCAGTGCTGTGACCGGGACTGCCCAGGGCCCTGGGGAACCGGCTCGTGGCCCCAGAACCTCGGCTGCCATGTGAGCCCCGCGCGGGAGGAGCCCGTGCTCGGGCCCCCACGCCCAGGCGGGGCAGAGCTGCGCCGGACGGAGGCTGTGCAGGACAGCTCCTTCCGGCACCCGTCGCCGGGCTGCGTGCCACAGCGGGCAGCAGGGCGGCCGTCTCTGTGCTCCTCCGGGGCGGGTGGGGTGGAGGAGGATCCCCGCTGCCAGAACCGGGCGCTCTGGGCCAGGCGGAGGGACGCGGAGGGGACCCCGAGCCTCTGCCAGAGCCCCGGAGGGAAGGAAGGGGCAGGGGGGCCTCGCAGCCTCCTGCTGGCTCCTGCCGGGGCCTGAGAGGGCCGTCCTCAGCCAGGGCCACCGGGGCGGCATCTGAGGCAGCCCTGCGGCCGCAGGGAGCCTGGTGTCCTCCCGCTCACAGGGCCAGCCCGGGGCCCAGGGAGTGGGGCGCTGGGGTCCAGGCGCACAGTGTGCGCTGTGAGGGGCAGCGCGCGGGTGCTGGACGCGGCTCTGAGGGGCGAGCAGCCCCTGGAGGACACCAGGGCCCAGGGAGCACCGGGGTGCGTGTGCGGGGCTGCACACACACACACACACACACACAGGTGTGAGGAGGCTCTGGGGAGGAGCCGGGGGCAGAGGGCGGGAGGGCGAGGGGCCTGCACAGCCGGCAGCCGGGCAGTGCTCGGGAGCTCCGCAGCAGGCGTCGCCCGGCACCGAGGCCCCGGAACCTCCGGGGCTCATGTTCTCCTCGAGGCGGGGAGCCCTTTCCTGACGACCGCGCTGCTCTGACCGGTACGGGCCTGCGGTGCGCAGTGAACACCCTTCCTGCTGCCCCTGCACCGCCCACCTCCTCACCTCCCCCCCATCCCCTGGCCCACACCCTCTCTCTCCTTTTTCCTGTATTCTTTTACTCTGCTCTTAAAATTATACTTTGAGGCCAGAGGGCTAGCTCAGTGGTTTTGGCGCCTGCCTCGCAAGCGCAAGGCCCTGAGTTCGATCCCCGGTAACCACATAGAATGCTGGGCATGGAGACTCACGCCCACCAACAACACCGAATACCACAGTGCCGGGTGTGGTGGCTCACGCTTGTCATCCCAGCACTCGGGAGGCAGAGGCAGGAGGATTGCTGAGTTCGCGGCGGCTTGCCTGGGCACCATAGTGAGCTCAGGGCCAGCCTGAACTACAAAGCGAGACCCTGTCTCAAAGAAAAAAAAAAAGAGTAGTCGTGTTGTTCTCATCAGCGGTTTCTCTCAGCAGAGAGATCTGCACCCGCCCAGCGGAGTGTCTGCTCAGCTCAGCCTTTCTGCTGGCTGGCCGTGGGGCTTCCAGGGCTTACGGTGAGGCCTGCAGATAAACGAGGGAAGGAGCTTGGAGCACACCCGACAGAAGGGCAGCTCGTGGAAACCGGACCCCACGTCCTGCTCCGCCTTATTTACGCCGTGGGACTTTGGACTCCGCCGAAATCACCACGACCGTGAAAGTGCAGGACATGAAGGTTTGTAGCACGACGGAAGACCCTCAGGGAAGGCCCAGAGCTGCTTCGGCAAGCGGCCCGGCCGGCGGACGAGTATGGTCGGGGCTGGGAGCAGCCTGAGGGGCTCGCGGGGTGGGCCTGCGATGTCACAGAGCTCACGACTGCAAACACGCGCCGTGGCTTTCGGTCGCCCCGCACCCTCGCAGCAGCACCTCGGTGTCCGGCTGGACTCAGAGAGCAGAGCAGACGGGAACCGGCCCCTGCAGGCCGCTGCCCACGCTGCTGGGAAGTTCCCTCGCCCGGCGGGTGCGTTACCTGCACCTCGGGACTGGGCGGGCGCTCAAGGGCAGGCCTTGAGCTCCGAGCGTCGCCTGGACAGAGGACCCTGGTGTCGGGCGCCTCTGTCCTCCTCAGCGCCGCCTGTGCCCGGCTCTTCCTGGCCGGGGACTGGGACCCGGTTTGGGTGACACCCGGGGCTTGGTGACGAAACTGCTGTAAGGACCGGGCTGTGGCTCGGCAGCAGAGCTCTGGCCTAGCACGCAGGAGGCCCTGGCTTCCGCCCCGGCACCACAGGCACAAACCCGCACACACACCCTGGACGCACCACGGTGACAGAGCTCGCTGCGTAGCGAGACGACACTGCTCTCTGTGTTAGCTAAGATGTCATGGTCACGTGACCGGTGCTCACGCTGCACACAACGCGCGTGGCTGAGGCACATGCTCTCGTCCCCTTCTTGATACCGACACCTCGGCAAGCCTCCCGCTGACTCAGTGCTCCCGTCTCCGCCCCGTGTTTTGGTTTCTCTGTTTGATGGTGGTCCGGGAGCCTTCATGCGGAGCTACCGCCCCAGCCCCTTTCTCACCTTCTGAGATAGCATCTCACTAAGTCACTCACTCGCTACTACAGGTGGAACTTGGACTTGTGATCCTCCTGCCTCAGCCTCGCAGGGAGCTGGGCTTCCATACGTGCAGCATCGCGCCCAGCTCCAGCTTATCCGACCTGAAAACCCAGGTACTTTACACTTGCACTGCACCACTGCAGGGGGAAAAGGCCCCCGGGCTTGTCCCACGTGAGTGCCGTGCAGGGCTCTGCTGAACTGCGGTGGGTGCGGGATTCTCCAAGACCTGGGGAGGCCCGGAATCCGCACGGGAGCGCAGGGGACAGGGCGGGCCAGCGGAGACCCTCGCGGACCACACACCCCTGTCGGTCCCCGGGCTGAGCCCCCGGCCAGGGCCCACACAGAGTCAGAAGACACACGGCTTGGTGCGGTGGCCTGTGAGGACCATCTTCAGCACAGACACAGACATTCCAAGCAGTAGAAAATGAAGAACACTGTATTCATGTTTATTTCTAGTTACAAGAAACAGAACATCAGTCCCTTATTTGTACAAAAATACCTGAAAGTATACAATTAAGTTCACGAGCCAAAGAGCTATGTACAGAATGCAGCAAAGCACACAGAGTAAAGGTTTTGTCTCAGAATGACACCTTCTGCATTTCCTGAAAACGCGTACACGTCAGGCCACTGGATGGTCGCTGTAGCTCGCACTAGGACATCACAAATCTACAATGAGCCTGCCCCTCCCCCACACGGGTGCAGCGGTCGGTCCGATGGTCAGGTATTAAGTGCAGAAAGGAGAAGACAAAACAGCTAAGCTGAGGCACATGTTTCTTCAAGGTTCGGCAAACAAAAACACGTTCTGGAACTCTAACACCTATTGACGGGGCTTCCCTACGAGCCGCTGATACCCAAGCATCTGGCGTTTTCCTTCTTGACTGAGTCCAGGTTGCTACAGAGTTCTCGTTTAGAAAAAGCACAGGCAGAGATTCAACTGTCAACAGGCTCCGAAACAACCCTGAGCTGTCCCCTTTACATTCACGTCAAAATACAAAAATAAAAGTCCAATGTCCGTCCATCCCTGCCAGGGGCTGACGCCGACAGCCCGAGGGACAAGCTGATGTCACGTGGGACGCCCGGCCACCCGTGGAGGGGGCCGGGCAAGCAAGGGGGTAGGACATCCCTTTGGCCGGGGTACAAAAGACTACAGCAACCAGCTACATACAAAACTGTGGGTCAGAGTCAAGCTCTCCTCCGCCTGGTAGAGAAATGCATACCCCTAAACGGGAAACACCGCACATCCTAGCTGTCTACTCCATGGGTGAAGAGAGTACGCACTGCGGGACCGGGCTACGTAAACAGGAAAACGATCTCCTAGAACTTCTTGTTATTCCTCTGAAAGACTTGACCTCCGTCCCCCGAAGGGGGCCTGGGGGCAGCACTGACGCCCCGTCCCGAGCACACGTGAGGGTGGCGCACGCGTCACCGGGCGTGGACTGGAGGGTGAGAGTCAAGAGTCGGGCTGATTCACCCGCTGCAATAGCAAAAAGATGCCACCAAGCACAGATGGTCACAAGCACGTTTTGCCAGAGAGAATCCTTCACTTGCACACGCAGACACGGCACGGACACAACTGGAGTGTGGGTTGTAAACTAAGATACAGTGTTTTTACACCAGACTCGCTGGCAGCTGGTCTGTCACGGGAGGGGACGGGGGGCGTCTGGGGAGCACGTCGGGCCGTCGAGAGATCCGGTGCTGCTGTCACAGGAGCCGGTCAGGGTGGCCACAGACGGCAGGACAGTGACCTGCCCGGCACAGTCATCTTCCGCATGTCGGGGGGGTCCTGCTGGTCACCCCACCCCGGGAACTCAGCTAAGGGGACACCACCGAGGACGCCTGGGGGTCCTCATGTCCTGTGCGGGACCGTGAGCCACGACACGGGCAGACCCCAAGCAGAGGCCTTTTAAGAAGGTGGCAGCCTGGCCCTGTGCGCGGGGCCGTTGCCTGGCCTATGTCACCGTGGCGGCCCGCAGGCCGCGGCACCCAGCCAGCCCGGCGCCAGGTCCTTTGCAGATGCTTGAAGCCCTGGGGAAACCGTCACGAAATGGTGAGAGCCACTGCAGGGGCTGTGGAGACCTGGGCCGGGTGCTGGGGGGCTGCACGGTGCCCCCTCCATGTCCCCAAGGCTGGCCTGCCCCCTAGTGGCAGGTCCTGCGCTGGGCAGTGTGGGAGCGTGAGTTCCCCAACATGTGACGTCTCCAGCGCCACAAAGAACTAGACACCAAATGACAAGAGGACCAGATACCCCACGCACAGCAATGACCAGAACCGTGCCGGAGTACCAACCACCGCGACACCTTTTATTAAAAAAGAAAGAAAAGCTTTTCAAGTATACTGGGAAAGGCAGGGGGTGATTTGCAATTTGGGAGCCAAAACCACACAGTGACACTCTGCAGGGGGTGCAGCCCACCCCCTGGGGACCTCTGGGGACCCTCTCAGCCTGAAATCTGCCAGTCGGAAATGCTTCCTATCTCACACGCGAAGAAAAGCCACACCGCTTCTACCGGAGGCTGAGTACAATACCAACAACACGAGGAGGAGTGCAAAAGTGAGCAATACAAAAAAGTAAACATAGCAGTTGTAATTGTCAAGATTATCCCAGGGCAAGAGTTCGCTTCCGCTTCCTCCGCTCCGACTCTTTCTGAAGGGGCCCAGCCAAGACGCTCATTCCAGTTTCTTCCCGGCCTGCGTGGGACCCCTCTGCCCTCCCCGCGTGCAGGGGGGCGTTGGGGTCCCAGACAGCAAGTTGCCAGGAAGTCCACCAAACTAGTCGCTCTTGGTCATCCAGGTCCCGAGGTGCAGGGGGGGGGTGTCTTCCTCCGTCCAGTGTCGCTTCCTGCGGTGTCGCCGGCCGGCGTCGAGGTCATAAGGCCACGCGGATGCAGTGGTGCTTCAGCCTGCAGGGCAGCACCCCCTTGTTGAGCTGGTAGAAGTCGACCAGCTGGATCAGGTCAGAGAACCTGGTGTTCCCGTCGTCCAGGGTGAAGAAGACCTGCCCGTCATCCTCGTACTGCGGGGACACAGGGGACAACAGCCAGGTCAGCGCCCGCTCGCTGGTGGGGGAGGGGGGTGTGGGCGCCCAATGGGGGCCCCAGGGTGTGCGCGCACAGCACCCTCCCGCTCAAGGCCCGGTCAGTTCCAGGGCGACGGCTGTTGCGAGACTGGGAGGGACGACGGTGGGATACAGGGAGAGCAATTCTTCCTGGTTCCCCCAATTCCCTTGGCCCTGCTTGGTGATTGTCTTCATGGCACCATGTCCGGGGCAGAGCTATATTTACTTATATTTTTATTGATTGATTTTTATTTATTTGAAATGGAATCCAGAGAGCACAGAGACACATCTTCACCTCTTTTTATTTTTATTTTGAGGCAAAGTCTTTCTTGCTAAGTGGCCAGGTGGACCTTGGACGCTAGATCCTTCTGCCTCAGCCTCCTGAATAGCTGAGGTTACAGTTGTGTACCACAATGCCCCGCTTGAACCACATTCCTTCTTTCTCATTTACCATTTTAAAATGACACATAAAGACATAAACACTGTCCCTATGGGTAGATGGAGTCACCACACAATGTTTTGCTATGCATACCCTGCTACTTGTATACTCAGACATGAGATCTGCAAGGGAAAAAACCTTTGGAATCCTTCCTTCCGGTTTCTGGACTACACAGGAAAGACCTGTCTTCTGCGGGCACCCTGTTGTGTAATGGCATGAGGTCTCTCCTCCTCCTCCTCCTCTCTAAATACCGCTTTGAATGTCCCATCAGCCTCTCCCTACCCGCCCTCTGATTTTATTATGTTTTTTTCTCGGAGTGTGTATGTAAGTTTTTTGAGTTTACAGGTTTATTTTACCATAGCAGGACTTGGCAAGGCAATGTGGTGCCTGAGTTGACACCTAAATGAACAGTCCTAGGACAGGCCGAAAGCCACACAATGCAGCCTAGGACCAGGTCCAGGTCTCGGAGCAAGCCCAGTGCCTTCTGCCTGGCAGCCGCCAAGCCAGGGCACAGTAGGCAGTAACCACAGGAGCCTGCACTCAGGGTTGGGCACTGGGCTTGAGTCGGTGAGCAGGGGACGCCACGCTGACAACTTTAATATCTGGTTTCACTCAGGGGGCTTCAGCCAGGCTGCGAAGCGTGGGAGTCACCGCACTGTCCGCGGGACGAGACAGCCTCACACCGTGGCCACTTTGTGGACTCGGGGCCATTTCCTAGCAGTGCAGAACACAACAGACCCCACGCTTGTCTTCAAGGCAGAGCCACAACCCTGGGCCTGAAAGTCCCGGGTCGCTGGTCCTCCGCCCCCTGGAGGGCCTGGGCTTGTTCTGGAGAATGGATCACACACTGCCCACGGTGGAAACTTCCCCATTTTATAATTTTTAAAGTGAGAGGATCTTAGCATTTGGTTCAGCACATGACGCAGTGGCCAGGTATGTGGGTTTGCAGATTACTCCTGAGGGACAACCTCGAGCCTGGATTGTGGGGACCCCACGAGCTGGAGCCGGCCCGAACCAGATTCTGCTCTTTTCCCCATGTATCCCTCCTCTGGGAAATGCACACGTGGGCACAGGAAGGTGCGCCAGGAGGTGCTTGGAGCCCTGCGTTCTCGGGAGCTAACTACACGTGCTGTGCCAGCCGAGCCGTCCGATCGCAGGAGACCTCGAGGGCCACCAGAGCTTGCGGCGCAGTGTCCTGCGGAGGCCTGAGTGAGGCAGCCGCTGCCCACCCGCCTGGGACTTGGCAGAGCCTCCCCTCGATACAGTGCACCCTGAAGCTGGGACGAGACCGCGTGGCCCCTCCTCGGGAGGACGACTTCCTGCCTCCGAGCTCCCCAGGACCCCCATGAGTTACCTGCACCTGCGGGATTTATCAAGTGCTGCGTGAAGCGCTCGGTACGGACTCTGGGGGTCACGTTCCCAAACGAACTCGAGAACACCCGAATCAGGACATAGAACTTGAATTCTGCACAGCAAGCAGGAGTTCACCTACAAAAGACTGTCTAACGTAACTGGCCTGTGAACAGCAAGAGCGTGGCTTCTGACCCACCGCCAGGTGGGAGAGCACAGTGCCTCTCGGAGCCGTGAGCGGGTCCGTGCGAAGCGGTCTTGCCGGCAAACCCGCTGCGGGCCTGTCTTCCTGCCTACGTGTGCTCATGCCTGGGGCCGCCGGGGACAGTCCCCTCCTGTGTCCTCTCGGACCTCCAACTGGATCTGACTGGGTGATATTCCACTATGCCCGAGCGCTGACTTAAGGGGCACAGAGTCCAAGCCATGCCAGGCCTTGGCATGGCATCACTGTACTCAGCAGCAGTCCCAGCAAGACGCTGATCTCAAGTTCAAAGAACAAGCTGTTGTTACGGCTCTTGAGATGAGCCTATCTGTGACCTTGCACTGTCTGTGTAGCCAACTGTGGTGCTGCCGATTGTAACTCGGAAAGTGCCGCTACACAGCAGGGAGGGCTGGTGTGGGCCTGTCAGTACTTACAGGTAAGATCTGGAAATTCTTTATCTTCTGGTGATGACACAGTGTGAGGACAAAGGCCTTTGGGTTGCTCTGACTGTCACGCAGGAGAAAGAGCCTGGAGACAGAAAATCAGCAGTGGAACATGAAACCTTCTTACAGCCCAAGTGCAGGGATATGTGCGCGTGTGCACACACACACACACACACACACACCCTGCACTTCTGAGACCTGTCTGGCAAGTTGTAATACAGGGGTGATCAATATGTACAGTGAAACCCCTCAAAAGCCTCCTCTCACTTCAAACACCCGTATCCCATCATTCTGGCCACTTTCCATAGCACCCGAGTGTCTTTGTGAGGTGTGATCGAAAACATGGTTGAGTGCCTCTGCCCTGGCCCATGCAATGGAAAGGCAGTTCATAGTATAACACCACGCTGCGCCTTGTACACCTCGCCACTGGCCTGGCCTGGCACTGGGTGACCTCTGGCTCTTCCTCAGTCAAAACCACAAAAGGTTAAAGTTTTGAATCCATTCAGGACGTCAAGGTGGCCCGGGAGCGAGGTGGAGCTGAAGACCCGATTCAGACAGAACACCGGGCCGAGGAAGCTACTCCCACCCACCCTGGGGAGCGCAGGCCGAGCCGGGGCCAGTCCTCGCAGTGCTGCTGTAACTAAGAGGAGTGAACTCTGGAACTCACCGGGGAGGCCTTATCCAGGGTGATCAGCACCTGTTCCTCACCCGTCAGTCCTGCCTAGAGCCACAGTGACAGGTGTCCGGCCCGGGGTGCGCCTCCCTAGAAATCCTAAAGCCCCAATTCAACCGCACGCTGTCGTTACAGAAGCTAAGTTAGAGGAAAGGTAATCGGCAGCGTGAGCAGGGCCGGCCCCGAGTCATACAGGAGACAAGGGAAACGGGGCTGAAGGGGAGCCAAGAGAACCAGGCCCAGGCCTCCTAGAGAGACCGCAGCCCGAGTCACTGCGAGCAGAACCACCCGGCCCAGGGGCCAGCAAGGCGGCGCAGGCCCAGCCAGGGCACCGGGCACCCTGACCTGGGCTCCCACCCCTCACCCAGCACGCCTTTGGTCTTTCCAAGCCGAAGCTGCACCGTGGACCTCGCTCTAGGCCTCACACTAAGCACCGACGACGCTGGGAACCCACGGGGGCCTCGCTGGCCGGAACTGCCGCCCACACGGTCCCCTTCGTCTGCATTTGCGTGAGAACCCCAAAGGGCCCGAGCAGCAGCCCACACAAGCATCTGTACTGCTCAGAACCGGAGAGAGCTACGGCTAGCACAAGAGCTCTGACCACCTCCTGCGCACACGGGAAGCTCTGTGCTCCTCAGCAGGAAAAGACGGACAGACAGCCACGCCCTGGGATGGAAGCAGCTGTGGGAAAACGGCCGCTCACCCAGGCAACGCGGAGAAAGCGCCGCACTTAAGACGTACCCATCGCTTTAGGATGATGAACTCATTTTGTTTCTATTTTTAACAAGAAATGAAAGGAAGATAAATACTAAGAAAAGGGTTCCTAGTGTGCTGGGGTGGAGTCGATAGGGAATATGTCTTGTTCATCTCATTTAAAAAGTACTATCCTGCCGGGCGTGGTGGCTCATGCCTGTAATCCCAGCACTCGGGA
>PVIC010052896.1:0-12020 GCA_004025085.1 Thryonomys swinderianus | reverse complement strand
CCTCCCGAGTGCTGGGATTACAGGCGTGAGCCACCACGTCCGGCACTGTGGTATGCGGTGTTGATGGTTGGTGGGTGTGTCTCCACGCCCAGCTTTATATGTGGTTACCGGGGATCAAACTCAGGACCTTGCGCTTGCGAGGCAGGTGCCGGAACCACTGAGCTAATCCTCCGGCCCTGACAACAGTTTTTTAATGTCTTTTACACTGTCTCCTGCTTCCTCAGTGACTCCAATCAGTCTGAAGTTATTCTTTTTTGAATCATCTAGGAGCTGTTGGATTGATTTCTCATGGTCCCTTGCCATTTTCCATAGATTGTCTTTCCTGTTCACTGGCTGCTATCCTGTTCTCTAAGTATAAAATTAGGTTCTCTGCTTCATTTATCCTACTTTGCAAACTTCTGTTTTCCCTCTTCATCCCCTGAAGCTCTGCTTGAAGCTGTTTAAAAGGTTCCATTGCTTTTGCTATCTTAGACTCCATCTCACTGACCTTTTCTTTAATGAAGTCCTCCCCTGTGGACAGTATCTCTGTTTTCATCTCATAGATAAGTTCTGATTTCCATTTTACTAGACCTGCTTTTGTTACCATCTCAAAGAGTGCTGGTGTTTGAGTTACAGTTTGCTCTATTTCCCTTTTTTCCTGAATTTCCCTGTGGTGGTGATCTTCTTGTATGGCTTTTTGAATCTTTTCTCATTTCTGTTCCTTTGTAGTTGCTAATGTTATTTGTTTAATTCCTTGCCTGGTATCTAGGCAATGTTTGTTGCAAGTCTCTTTCTTCCTATTATTCAGGACCCTTAGGAAGTGGCTCCTTCCTGGGTTGTCCTCCTTGAATCTGTAATGACCCTTCAGAGTTCTCATTTCTGGCACACCATGGGAGTTATTTGAACAGAACAATCACATTATCTTTGTTGCCATAATACAATTAGTACCATCAACAGTATCAAACACAGTAAAGGAATAAGTCTATAATCAAAGATTTTAAGATCCATTACCTATTGGCAAACAATTTTTTGTCTACATGAACAATGGAACCCATGTCTAGGAGAGACAAGATTAAGTTCGTTTTCTATTTCACTAAAGATATTGTTTATGTATGCCACTTAGGATTCTCTCTTGCTGGTAGAGAAAGAGGTCCAACTGCATAACTCAACTCATAATGGAGACTTATGGCAGGATTTTGCTGGCATCATTCAAAGCACTCTGAGGCAGAGCTCATCTGTGATCACTGGCAAGTTTTCCCCTTCACCTCATTGAGGAGTCTGGGTATGGACAAGGTGTGAAGATTCTCTCTTAATTACCAAGATGGGCAGTTAGGAGCCACTTTCTTCTGGGGAACCTTTGAAATCCACCAAAGAGTTGCCTTGGCCAGTTCCTCAATTGTTGCCCCAGTTTCCACTGATTCCACACAATCAGAGATCTGTCTCCAAAAGGAATCCAATTGCTTATCTGGTCAACATTCCACCTGCAACTGCAAGTGGGGATTCACCAGAGGGCAACTAGAGAAACCTGTCCTCTGCTTTAAGAGTGGCAGCTGCCCTAGTGACATTTAATGGCTGGCAGAGTAACCACTGTGTGTTTATTCTATAAGGGACAGAAAAAAGCCTGAAGAGATCTATCATACAGCATTTTAAGCAATAACCCAGTACAAACACAACATATACAGCATAAAATTAAAACATAGTTTTAACAAAGGACAACATACCATAAGAGAAATAAGCATACAACTTAGAATTAAGATCCTTTTGAAACAAATACTAAAACAAGGACCAGAAGCTGTAGAACAAAAGTTAGAGTTTAGGAAGCAAAGTTACAACCTGTGAGGAAAAAGACCAACCATTTTAGAATCTCTGAAGGAAAGAAAACTCTTATCTCCATCCAATTATCTCAGTGGAACCGCCAGTATGACACAGGAGAGTTAAGGCCTAGCTCCCCAACTGAAACGCAAGTTTATGTTCTCTAAAAATCAAAGAATAAATTTTAGGAAAAATGGAGTTTTGAGTAGGAAAATTTTATTAAGAAAGAAAGCTTCTAATGCCGGACGTGGTGGCTCACACCTGTAATCCCAGCACTCGTGAGGCAGAGACAGGAGGATTGCTGAGTTCTCAGCGGCTTGCCTTGGCACCATAGTGAGCTCAGGGCCAGCCTGAACTACAAAGTGAGACCCTGTCTCAAAAAGCAAAAAGAAAGAAAGAAAGAAAGAAAGAAAGAAAGAAAGAAAGAAAGAAAGAAAGAAAGAAAGAAAGAAAGAAAGAAAGAAAGAAAGAAAGCTTCTGCCTAGGAGAGGCAGAGGGGGAACCTGGAAAGTTGGGTGGCCCCCATCACTACTTATAGTCTAACTTCTCTTTATCCTTCAATCTTATAGCAAATACCATTCATTCAGTCATATGCAAGTTTATCCTTAGCAGAGACAGAAGTGTTGCCATCTAATCCTACTTTCCTCCCCAATGTTCCCTTTTACTTACCAGCAGATACTTAGAGGTAGATAGACATCCCACACATGAACTTACTAACTAGGTGAACTTAACTAATTAACTTAGTAAAGCTTTATTTTCTACATCTACAAAAAAAGAATACTACATTCATTTTTAAGCTAAGGTTTTTAAGGGATGATGACCTATAGGCTGTTTAGTAAAATTTAGCTATCAACAAAATCAGGAGAACAATTGTATGGGTCAAATATTCATTTTAGGAACTGGTAGTAAGTGCAAAATTTTCACCTGTAGTTATAAAAAGCTTTACTGCTAAAATCAAATTAAAACTAACCTTCTAGAAATATACCTAATATATATCATCCATTTTTGCTATTTCTATTGTTCATGGTTTAATGATTATAACAAATGAACATTCATTATTAGATAGCAATTCTTAGGTAAAGCATTTGTGTAGTATGTTCTAGGTTTAGCTGATTTTTTTCTGTCCCAAATATTGTATATGGTTATACTCTTCTGGTTTGAGGAAAAAAATCCCTGTTTCTTAAAAAGGTATTTGCCCTACAAGGGGAAATTTTTTTTTCTTTTTCTTTCTTTTTAAGTTAAGAATAGGAATTTTATTGAGGGAGAGAGCTCCTGAGAGAGACAGGAGAGGACCTGGAGAGTGGATTGCATGAAGGGATCTTTATTTCTACTTGCACTATTAAACCAAAAGCAACTAATTAAGTATAAATCACTATCCATGAGTGACTTTTCTTTCTTTGGCTCTATTAATATCTATGCTTAGGCTCACCATGGTGTTGAGAATTAAAGATAAGTTTCACTAAATTGTTTTTCAGTACAAAATAGGCCTCCTAAAATATTTGTAATGAAAAAAATTCTTATGGTGATCTGCCTGTAGATTTTGTTTGGTTTTGCTTGGCTTTGATATTTGCTTCTTTTCATTTTTCTAACTTTCTAGGTACTTAACATTTTTCACAATTTGGATGGAAGTGCTGTTTGTTTTATGCATTCCTATGTGAAGAAAATAATGTCAGTGTTACTTAGGTACTACTTGTAAAATAGGTCAAATTCCAGGTCTATACCTTTTGAGCATAGTTTTAAAAAATAATAATAATTGGGAGAACATTTAGGAAGGAGACTTAATGACTTTGTAAATGGTAGCTCCTTCTAATATGAAGTCCTTCAAATACTGAAATGATTGACACACAATAGAAACCAGTGAGGGTTTATTCAACCACTGAATAATCACCCATTCCAAGGAAGAGTTAAAAACTACTCAACAGTTGGGTTATGACAAATAGTCTTCTAAAATTTCATAATGAAAATCCAAGGCTTGAGAACCAGAAAGGTATACACCATCACAAACACTTGACAACACTGCCTCCCTGAATCATCTGGGCTCTAAAGAAAAGCTAGAATTGATATTTCTCTAGACAGCAAATAGCACTTCTTTCCTTCAGTATTGATTTGAAATTTTTTCCCTTCTAAAAATCATTGAAATTCATTTGCTAATGAAATAATACTGAAAGATGTGATTTTTTTTTTTGAGACAGGGTCTCACTTTGTAGTTAAGGCTGGCCCCAAAAAGTCTTTATCAGCATATTTCAAAATTTGAAGTTAGTAGAAACTTCCAATCCCATTTACACTCTTCTCTATTTTTAGTTTTTTTATATTTTATTAATGTATATATGCCTCTTATGCAGTTCACAATCATCTTGGGGTAGTTACACATACATATTACAGCTTGTTTCTTTTTTAAAATCCCTTTACCTTTCTCTCCCCTTCCCCTTCCCTCTTCCAGTTCTCACCCCTTTGTTAGAGTTGTTCATGTTAGTTGTCTTAGCTCATACGATAGTACATATTTTTTACATTAATTGCAGTTATTAGGTTACTGTGTTTGACTTATCTTTATTTTTCTTATTTCCCCTTCCCCTCTTCACCCTTTGTCTTTGTTCCCTTGCAATGTTTATCTACTGGAAGAGACCTATCCCTTTCTCCCTTTATCATTTTCTTTGTTTGTTCTTTGTTTCAAATGAGAGATACTATATAGTATTTAAGCTTCTGTGTCTGATTTATTTCACTGAACATTATATTTGCCAGGTGCATCCACTTTCCTAAAAATGTCTCAAACATATCATTCTTGACATGAGTAGTATTCCATTGTAAATAGATATGCATTTTCTTTATTCAATCATCTATTGATAGTTACATAGGCTGCTTTCAGGTTTTAGCTATTATGTATTTCACTGCTATAATCATTGGCATGGATGTATCACTGTAGTATCATTACTTAAGCTCTTTGAGGAAGATCCTTGTAGAGGGATATCTGGGTCATATAGAACTTCTGATTTCAGTTCTTTGTTAAATGTCCTTACTGATTTCCATAATGGTTGTATTAGTTTGAATTCCTACCAACAATGTGAAGCCACTCCAACATTTGTTATTGTTTGATTTCCTAATGATTTCCACTCTTTCCAGAGTGATGTGGAATCTTAGCATTGTTTTAATTGGCACTTATCTAATGACCAGAGATGTTTAACATTTTTTCATATATTTGTTGACTATTTGTGTTTTCTCTTCTGTGAGGTGGACTGGGTCTTGCCCATTTCTTGACTAGGTCTTTAATTTTAGGTGGTTCAATTTTTTTTTTAGTTGTAGATATTAGTCTCTTTCTGATGAGCAGCTGGTGAAAGTTTTTCCCATTCTATAAGTTTTCTCTTCACTCTACTGGTTGATTGATTCTTTTGCTTATATACAGCTTTTTAGTCGGATATAACCTACCATGTCTTGATTCTTGCTGCTATTTCTGAAGTTCTATTGAGGAAATCAACAGAATTTGATTCTGTGTCTTCAAGTGTTTTAATATTTTATGTCCTGGAAGCTTTAATGTTTCTGTCTTGATGTTTAGATCTTTCATCCATTTTTATTTTAATTTAGTATATAATGAGAGATAAGGATCCAGAGAGTATTGGTTACATAATCTTAAAGTTTTCATAGATTCAGCAGTGAATCCATCAGGTCCTATGCTTTCATTAGTTGATACATTCTTTATTACTGAGTCAGTTTCATTGCTTGTTATTGATCTTTTATATTCATGGATTCTAGAGTTAGTTTTGGTACTTTATATGTGCCTAGAAATCTACAATTTTTTCAAAATTTTTTAATTTGTTGAAAATAATTTTTTGAAGTAGTTCAGGATTTCAACAGTGTGTGTTGTGATTTCACCTTTTTCATTTCTAATGCACTGATATGTCTTTTTCTTTTCATGAGTCTGGCAAAAGACTTACCTATTTTTGCCAGGAGTGGTGGCTCATGCCTGTAATCCCAGCACTCAGGAGGCAGAGGCAGGAGGATTGCTGAGTTTGAGGCTTGCCTGGGCTACATAGTGAGCTCAAAGCCAGCCTGAACTACAAAGCGAGACCCTGTCTCAAGAAAAAAAAAAAACTTACCTATTTTTACTTATGATCTTGAAGAACACACTGTTAAATTCACTAATTTCTTTTACACACTTTTAGTCACATTTTCATTGATTTCCACTCTCATCTTTATAATTTTCTTCCTATGATTGTGTCAATGTTTATTTGATCTTTTAATTTCAGCAGCTTTTCTTTTATGAAGATAGTGTCTCTAGTATTTGGTGTGTATATATTTATCATTGCTATCTCTTATTGTTTAATGTTCCCTTACCTCATATGCAGTGACTTTCTATGTCTCTCCTACTTAGTTTTAACTTGAAGCTTACCACATCTGGTGTTAGAATTGCTAGTCCTGCTTGTTTTCAGGGTTGAGAGGCATGAAAAGTTGCTTTCCATTCTTTAATTTTTAGTCTATGAGTACCTTTTTGTTAGGAGAGTTTCTTGAATGCAGCAAATAGTTGAATTCTGTTTGTAGGTCTAGTTTGCCAGGCTATCTTTTGATTGGAGAATTGAGGCCATCAGCATTGAGAGAGATTACTGAAATGTGTTGATTATTTGTTTTCATTGCCTTCTTTATCTGTTGGTCTATCTTTTTTTCCCTGTAATTTTGGTTACTATTTATACACTGACCTCACTACAGTTTCCTGTTTTTATTTTTTTAGCTGTGTCAGATTGATTGTTTCTGCTGAGAATATTCTTGAGTATTTTCTCAGAGCTGACTTAGTACTCCTATGTATTCTGACAAGGTATTTATTTTTTATTCAATATCTTATTTTTCTATTTTAATGGATAGTTTTGCTGGGTAAATTAATCTGGGCTTGAAGTTATTTGCTCTTAGGGCTTAAAATACTTGAAGATTCTTTCTGCCTTCAAGGTTTGTCCAGAGAAGTCTACTGTGATTCTAATTGGTTGACCTTTCTTTGTGATTTTTTTTGTTTTTGGTTTTCTTTGGCTGCCTTCAAGATTCTGGCTTTTTGGTGGATATCTGTGAGTTTTACAATATGACTCAATGAACCCTTTTCATCATAATTGTTAGTGTTCTATAAGCTGTCACTTACTTTTATTTAAAACTTTTCTCTCATGTTTGGGAAATTTTGTTCCATAATTTCTATAAGCATACTGATGAACCCATTTGTGCTATCCTC
Source organism: Thryonomys swinderianus (assembly GCA_004025085.1). Classification (NCBI taxonomy): domain Eukaryota; kingdom Metazoa; phylum Chordata; class Mammalia; order Rodentia; family Thryonomyidae; genus Thryonomys; species Thryonomys swinderianus. The sequence continues at coordinate 5,029 of PVIC010052896.1, read as the reverse complement.
TTATTTTTCTCTAACTCTGGTTAACCTTAGACCGATTTTCTTGTTATCATCCAAGTAGCTGCTGAATAGTCTGTTCCTGTTCTCTTATTTTCTCTTTGACTTTTTGAACTCTTGCTTGTGATTCACTATTTTGTTCTCAGTATCAGACACCCCATCTTCCCATTGGTCATTTCTGCCTTGTATGAATTCTGTACTGTTTTTTATTTCAGGCATTTCTCTGACACTTTTTTGAGGATTCAATATTCTTGTTGATTCTGTCATCCAAATTTCAAACTGTTTTGGTCAGCTTGTCCAGTATTTTACAGATTTTCCCTGAACTTCACTGTGAACATATGGTTCTTTTCCTCTTTTAACTCGCCGATTTTGTTCATTTCTCCTAAGAATTTTTCATAGATTTCTTCTACCTGCTATTTGTTTTCTTCTCCTTTTGTGAACACTTACTCCTCTGGGAAAGTTAGGGTAGGGATTGGAGATCTATTTCCTTGTTTCCTCATTCTCCTACATATATCTGGGTTTATTTATGTCTGTATGTGTATACAAATATATATATATATATATGTATATGCATGTATATCATTTTAAAAAATTTTATGTGGCCCCCTTTTTCTCCACCTATTTTTGGGAGGGGTAACTGCAGGTTGGGAACTAAAGAAGTGAAGATAGTTTGTGGCTTACATGGGGATTTTTAGTAAGATATTGCCTCTCTGTGAATAATTTTCAGCTTCGTCTGTCTAGTGTTAATATTTACTCCTTCTGCTATTTACTGTATATGATTTTAACTCTGTCCCAATGTTTTACCAAAATAAATGCTTCTATTTATAACAATATCCTCAGGTGTGATTTTTATAGCACTTGTATGATAGTCCTTGTAGTTATTCTTCCCTCCTTTATCTATACTCTTTGGACAATTTATTATTTGTGAATGCTCTATAGTGAGGTAGGGGAGTTAGGGTAGGGAGAATGGGAGTAGTTGGATGAGTAGTGTTAGGCACTAAGGTGAAAGTTTCAAGGGGAAAATAATGATAGGTAAGAAAATATTGATGTGGGTTCTGATTCTATTACAGTACTTTCAGCTGAGTTAAGTCTAATATTAAAGATTTTCAGAGGTATTTTGTGGGGCAACTGCAAGGAAGAGGGTTCATGTTGTGACTGAGGAAAGCATGTGCTTGTCAGAACTTGCTGACAGGGAAGAACAGTTAGATTGGTAAGATATAGAAGAGCCAAAAGCTTAGAATGGGGACATCAAGGACTTATACTAGTGAAAATAGGAGTGACTGTGAAGTAACTGAGTATGGTGAATTTAGGAACTCGGGAGAAGGAGTTTACATGTTTGGAAAAAGTACAGAAATATGTTAATAACATTGTGTCAGAGGTTTGAAGAGAGGAAACCAGATAAGAGCTGAGAAAGGGGGAGAATATACACAACTATTAAAGCATAGTCAGTGGACAAACAGAAGTACAAAAGCAGCAACCTAAAATAAACACATGAGATAATAAAAAAACCCATTTTATTAAATAATTACAAAATATATAAAAACTTAAACCAATAAGATATCCATTGGGAACAAAGATTAAATATTCCAATGAGGCATTGCATCTCTAACTTCCAAGTAGTTTCTTTGTCTGAGTCCAAGAGCTCACAGTCAATAATTTCTCTGATGTCCCTACTGCAATATTAAAGTTAACTCAGGCTCAGGATCTCATTCTGCCAGGCTGCAGACATTCCTGCAGAGTCTGACCCAGTCTCAGTTCTTGGGTTAGGAACTCTTGTCTCTCTCCCTGGATGAGATGATGGGTTTGACAGACAAGTTCACTGGCACTCAGTTTGTCCACTCTCAAGATTATTCCTATTATTCAACTACAGCAGCAATAGGCTAATTACTGTAGGGATATGTCAGGACCACTGTACACTACTGTTGATTCAGAAGGTCCCCATCAGGAAGCAGTGTCTTGTGTTCAACTGTATATGATTCTCTTGGTCCCAGTTCAGGTCTCTGATTCTCTCTGAGCAGAAAACTTTGTTATTTTCACTTTGCCTCCTAGCTGACAGCTACCCGCTGCTTTCTTGAGCCCCCCTCTGTGGCCATGGTCTGTTTCTTCTCTATTACTTAATCCTATTTTCTTCTCCTTTGCCAGTTCCCTTGTGGTTCCAATGTACCTTCCACTCATTTGGGTTTCTCCTCAGCTATTTCCATACTCTAAACACTTTGTCCTGGAGAAATTGAACTGATACTACTCCACTTCCTTCTTTCTCCCACTCTTCTCTCATACAGTGTTCTCTGTTGTTTTTTCAATAACCTCATTTATATGCTCAGGTATGTTCTGCCATTTTTATTGTCCTACACAGGCAGTACGTGTATAGACTTTGACATGTTTGTTAGTTTCATTGTTCACTGTTCATTCTCCTCACACATCAGTTCCATCTTCTGTGAGGGACTTTCTCTGTGAGGATCAGCCTTTAGAAGTTGCTACAGGAAGAATCTTTCTCAGCAATGGAATTTGTTTTATTATTTCTGGGACAATTTTTTCCTTTATTCTCTTTTTGGGTTTTGTGGTAAAGAGAATCGAACTCAGGGCCTTGTACTTACAAGGCAAGCGCAGAATCAGTGAACTAAGTTCCCATCCCAATTCTTAATAATCTAGAAAAATACAATTGTAGGTGGACAGGATTTGCTGTTACCACATCAAATGTATCATCTCTTTGAATTTATTATAAGGGGTTCAAATCTCTCTGTTCACTAGCTGAACACAACTGAATAGGATTTAGAGTTTGAGCTACCTATTGCCTCCATTGTAACCTAATTCTAACATAAGATAAAAATGTAATTTTAGATAATTTTTATAATGTATAACTTTTATAAAACAAATCTAAGCCTTTTAAAATTGATTTTATTAGTACATTTTATACTTATAGTATGATCACATTTAACATTGAGAACTTGTACTGTGCATGACACATCTTGGTGCTTTTTTTTCCACTTTGCCCTGTCCTCCCTATAACCCTGCCTCCTATATACATAAGATTTTTTTTCCTTTTTTTTTACTATCAAGCTTTTTCTTTCCATTCTTCACTTTCCCCTACTCATCCATTCCCTTTTTCTTTTACATATTGTCTTCCTATTTCACCTTACCTATCATACATTTTGGCATTCATTTACACCTTTGATTTTTCGAATTAGAGAAAAGATATGGTACTTACATACCTGTGTCCTATTTATTTTACTTAATGAATACAAGGTACTCATAAGACACACCTCAAGGTATATCCACTTAAGTATAAATGACTCAAATTTATCATTCTTTATGGTTGAATAATATTCCATTTTATAGAAAAATCACATCTTCTTTATCCAGTCTTCTGTTGATGAACATTTGGGCTGTTTCCAAGATTTAGCCATCACAAACTGAGTGGCTATAAACATGGGTGTATATATATCACTGTGGTATGATTCTTTTGATTTTTTCATGTATATAACTATCAGGGGAATAGCCTGGTCAAGTGAGGCCTCAATTCATTTTTTTAAAAATTTCCACACAGATCTCTGTAGTTGTTGCACCAGTATCCATTCCCACCAACATTGGAGAAGAGTTTCCTTCTCCCCACAGCTCCACCAATATTTGTTGTTTGATTTCTTATCAGTAGCCATTTTTTGTGGAATGAGATGAAATCTCAGTGTTGTTTTTATCTGTACCTTTCAAATGACCAGCAATGTTGAATATTTCTTTATGTTTCTTTGCTGCCTTTACTTCTTTATCTGAAAATGTCTCTTCATTTCAGATGCTCATTTTTTAACTGGGTATTTAATTGGGGGAGTCTAATTTTTTTTAACTTATTTCTATACTCCAGATAGTAGCACTTTGTCTGAGAAACAGCTGGTAAAAATTCTTTCCTATGTTGTAGGATGTCTTTACCTTCTGTTGGTGGCTTCTCTTGCTGGGTAAAAGCTTTTTAATAAGATTAAATCCCAATTGTTGATTTTTTTCTATTAGTTCCTGTTCTGCTGAGATTTTGTTCATAAAGTCTTTCCCTATGCCAATGTCATCAAGATTTCTACCTAACCTATTTTCCAGCAGGTTTAATGTTTCTCTTTTAATATTTAGGTCTCTAATCCACTTTGATTTTAGCTTGGTGCTTGGTGAAAGAGATAGATCTAGCTTTAATTGTTGGCAAGTTAAAATCCAGATTTTCCAGCACCATTTATTAAAGAGGTTATCTTTCCTTCATTGAAGGTGTTTAGCTCCTTTGTTGAAGATGAGGAGGCTCAGTAAATCTGGAGTTGTTTCTGAATCTTCTGGTCTCCTCCACTAACCTCTGGGTTTGTCTTTTTGCTGAAATCATGCTGTTTTTTTAAATTGAATTCTTTTTTGGTACATTTTATATACAGTTCACAACCACATTTAACATTGGGGAATTTGTACCAGCATATGGCAGAAGTTAATTCCCACTTTTACCCATATCCCTACCCACCCACAATCCCCCACACCTTATATATATGCTATTTCTTTTTCTTTCCAAATCATATTTATTATTTCCCCTCATTACATTCCCCCACTACATTCCCTTTGAATATTTCCTATTTTACAAAATCTACCATATTCTAGAGCACATTTACATCTACAGATTTTCATACCAGAGAAAAGATATGGTATTTGCATATCTGTGATCTATTTATTTCACTTATTAGTGTGTCCTTAAGGTGTATCCATTTGCACATAAATGAATGAAACTTGTCGTTCTTTATGGCAGAATAATACTCCATTTTATTTATTTTTTTTAACCACACTTTCTTTATCCAGTCTTCAGTTGATGGGCATCTGGGTTGTTTCCAAGATTGGGCTATCACAAACTGAGCTGCTATGGACATGTGTGTACATATGCCTTTACAATATGATTCTTTTATTTCCTTTGGCTGTTTTTTTAATTGAATTCTTTATTGGTACAATTTACATACATCTCAAAATCACATATAACATTGGGAAATTTGTACCAGTATATGCCACAAATTAATTCTCATTTTTACCCATATCC
>PVIC010052895.1:0-12030 GCA_004025085.1 Thryonomys swinderianus | reverse complement strand
GCAGTTGAAGTGGGTCTCGTCCATCAGTCAGAGATGTACTAATATATTCTCCTCAGACTCCGTGAAGGGCCGATTCACCATCTCCAGAGACAATGACAAGAACACGGTGTATTGCAAATGCACAGCCTGAGGGCTGAGGAAACGGCGGTGTATTACTGTACTAGAGATAAAATGGGGGAACCTCAGTGTGAGCCCAGACATAAGACTTTCTATACAAACGCATGGCACCAGCAGGGGGCGCGCAGGACACACAACGCAGGACCAGCTTCAGATGAGATGCAGAGGGAGGTCTGGAGTTGGCTTCCTTTCACGACCTGCAGTTTAATGCATGAACTTATATTTGTATCAAAAGCTCTTGAATAAGAAAAGTGACTTGAACGAGAGGATGTATTTCCACCTATGCACAAGACCTACGTCATTTGTGAGGGCAGAATTCACTCTACTGAGTTCTTGGCACCAAATTCGAGGACACATAGATCTAAGTGACTGTTGGGTTCCAATGAGAGAAAAGATAGTAATAATGCCCAGCGCCTGGTTAAAAACAAATAATAGAGAACTGAGGTAAAAGTTTGATGGGAATTTGAATATGTACAGATGGAGAGTCAGTGAGAAAATACATAAGACCCTCTGCTCACGAAAGCAACAGGAAAGTGACTGAGGAGTTTTTGGAACTTGCCAGTGCGGCTCCTGATCCACCCTTGGCTGTGTCTGAACACGGGAGGAGCTGCCCTGTGCCCCGGGAGAGATTCCGCGTGGAGACTCTGGTGCTCTTGGCTCTTCTCTCACTGGGGACTCAGTTCTCCTACTGTGTTTTAATGATGTAGTATTGGGTTCCCCACTTCTGTCATGAAATTGCTCTTTATGCAAATTATTTTTCACATCCTATATATCAGTGTGAAAATATAAATTTTCTAGATGGATTGTTTATGCATTCATTGAAAGATATTTTATCTCTCACTTTCCTTCACAGTTACATAGTATAGTAGTTGTGTTTTCCACTCACAAAGCTGGAAAGCCATCAGGGAAATGTAATTTAAAATATTTTTAAACTATTACTACTTTCTCTTCCCCATTATGGGCCCAAAGAGAGAGAGAGAAAGAGAGAGAGAGATAGAGAGAGAGATAGAGAGAGAGAGAGAGAGAGAGAGAGAGAGAGAGAGAGAGAGAGAGAGAGAAAGAATATTTTAAATTCTATGAAAGAAAATCACCAATCATAATGTATAGAGTTAAAAATCTCAACAAAACTTCCAGCAACTAAAAGACAAGGAAAAGTGCACTGTGTAAATGTTTAAAGATGCAAAATGAAACTCACTAATCTGTGTAAATATTAAACACTACTAATAAATTAAATATGATTAAAAATTCACACTTGTCACAAAGTGTGAAAAGAAAAAGAATGTAAAATCAAATGTCAGAGATGATACAAAGCATCATAATGCCTTATTTATTCCTGAGGAAATACCAGGATTCTTGTCATTCTGGCCCTGGTCTTTTACAGTACAAATGAGGCTCATCTTAGAAATCAACAGTTGAGCACTTATATACCAACTGGGATAAATGATAAGTTTATGTTCGTGGGAGCATATTCAACACTGGTGCTTTTTTGTTACTAATAATTTTAAAAAACTAGACTCACTGAAAATGACTTCAAATAAGTTAATAAATCAAGAAAATCTGTTGATAATAGAAAAAGTAGAGGAAAATGTGGGTCATTAATTCAGAAAAAAGTTGATGTAAAAATTAGTTCTGTGGTGAGATGGAGGTTTAGCTCAGCGGCTCCAGCACCTGCCTAGCAAGTGCAAGGTCCCTGGTTGAATCTCACTAACAACATGCAATAATACCAGATTACCCACAGGCAATCAGTACCACATACCACAAATGCCAGGTTTGGTGGGTTATACCTGTAATCCCCGCACTTGGGAGGCAGATGCAGGAGGATTGCTGACTGTGAGACCAGCCTGAGCTACATAGTGAGCTCAGGGCCAACCTGCACTACAAAGCATGACCCTGTCTCAAAAAAAGAAAATTAGTTCTGTGGTTGCAGAAATTAACACAAATTTGACTATAGTCCAGTGTGTCATCCTGTTAATAAAATCCTACAAAAGGCAAATTTATATGGACACAACAAGAAACATTCAAATAATTTGGAGAAAAGAAGATAATTGAAAGAAAATATAATTTTTAGACTAATCCAATTTCTATAGCAATTCAATAGCATACTGTGTCAGTCAGAGCTTATTACAGGAACATTTAATGTAAGACATAAAAATATATAAGAATTTCTAAGTGTCGTGGCTCATGCCTGTAATTCCAGCACTTGGGAGTTCGAGGCAGGGGGATTGCTGAGTTTGAGGCTTGCCTGGGCTACATAGTGAGCTCAGCGACAGCCTGAACTACAAAGCAAGACCCTGTCTCAAAAAAAAAGAAGAGAAAAAACTAAAACCAAATATATAAGAATTTACAAGTTTGGCTAACAATGGCTTTCACAGAGTCAGGTGTAGAAAGTGCACAAAGGCTGGAGATCTGTGTGACCCAGTTGAAGGCCTGGAGCTCACAGCGGTGTCCTGTGCGAGTCTGACCCACAGGCCCAGGGGTCTATGATGGAAGATGAAGAATCTGCTCTGCAGAGCAGAAAATGCCACACTGGAAGCTGGGGGTGATGTCCAAGGTGACAGTGAAGTCTGCAGCTCCTCTGAAGAAACAGAAGCATAACTTCTTTGTCATTGTTGTTCTTACATTCAGTTTCCAAGCATGTTGGTCACCATCACCCACAGCTGGGGTAGGTATCTGTGTGTACTTAATCCTTCAACCACACCCAGGACTCATGATCCAATTCATTTGTGCATTTCTTGCTCAAAATGACACAATTATACATCACATTATGTATGTCAAAACCTTTATATTTATTTGTACAGTTTGTATTTATATTTATAGTTTTCAGAGAATATTTGAATTTCCTGCTTGAACTCTACTTGAAGTGTTTTTTTTTTTTTAAAGTTGATCCTAAAAGATAGCTGTTCTCCTTAAACTCCCCTCAGTGAAGGCCAATGATTTTTAGTTGTCTGTCCTGACTGGGGAGAAGCTGTGGGCTATGGAGACTGTATCAAACCTTCTTATTCCTTTTTAAATGTAATTTGATTGTTAAGTTTTCATTTTACTGGACATTTTAGGTACACATACTGGTACATTCCTGATAGGGAATTTGTACCACCTGTACATGATATATCTTGGTTTCTGTATCTCCTTTTTTTCATTTATCCTCTCCTCCCTTAAAATGCCTTATCTACAAAATGTTGTTTTCCACTCTTTGACACGTGCATCTCTGATGTATTTCACTTAAGAGTATAGTCTCAAGGTGCATCTGTTTAGTTTAAAATGTTTCAAGCTTATCTTTCAGGGCGAGTAGGAAACCATTATATTTTTTAAAAAATCATATCTGCTTCATCCAATCCTCAGTTTTTGAGCATTTGGGCTGCTTCAAAAATATAACTATTACACAGTGGCATATAAAAGCATGAGTGTACATATATTGGAATGGTATGATGCTTTAATTCTTTTTAAAAGAAACAAAGAAAGGGAATAGCTGAGTCGAATGGAACCTCCACATCAGGAAAGTGTGCACTTCCGGTCAGCTTCTGGGATTTCTTCTTTACCTGAAGGCTGAGGGCCTTGAGTTGTGGTGACTTCCTTCTCCAATTATTAATCAGATGCCCATCATAGCTGTTTATACTGAGGGATTCTCTGTGCTTTTTAAAAAATTGAATTCTTTATTGGTACACACACACACACACACACACACACACACATACATACATACATACATATATATATATATATATATATATATCACAATCACATATAACATGGGGGAATCTGTACCAGTATATGACAGAAGTAAATTCTCATTTTTGCCCATAGCCTTACCGACGCACACCTCCCCACCCCATATATACATGCTCTTTTATTTTCTTTCAGAATCATATTTATTCCTTCTCCTCATTACATTCCCACACCAAATTTCCCATAGAAAATTCGTATTCTACAAAACTGTCATATTTTCTAGAGCTCATTTACATCTACAGGTGCTCATAACAAAGAGAAGATCCAGTATATGCCTATCTGTGGTCTATTTATTTCACTTATTAGTGTATTCTCCAGGTGTCTCCATTTGCACATAAATGAATCAATCTTGTCATTCTTTATGGCAGAATAATACTCCATTTTATGAAAAAAACACATGTTCTTTATCCACCCTCCAGTTCATGGGCATTTGGGTTGTTTCCAAGATTGAGTTATCATGAACTGAGCTGCTATGAACAAGGGTATACATCTGTCTTTCCAACGTGATGTTTTAAATTCTTTGGGTATATTCCTAGCAGCAGGACAGAGGGGTCAAATGGTATACCTAGTCCTAGTTTTTTGAGAAATCTCCACACATATCTTCACAATGATTGCATAAGTTTGAAATCCCACCAACAGTGGAGAAGGGTTCCTTTCTCCCCACAGCCACACCAGCATTTATTGTTGGTTGATTTTCTAATCGTGGCCATTCTTTGTGGAGTGAGATGAAATCTCAGTGTTGTTTTTATTTGCATCTCTCAAATGACCAGGGTTGCTGAATATTTCTTCATATGTTTCTTAGCTGCTTTGACTTCTGCCTGTGAGAAGGGTCTGCTTATTTCAGAAGCGCATTTTTGAATTGGGTCTTTAAACTTGGGGAGGCTGATCTGTTTACATTCTTTATGAATTGTAGATAATTGCCCTTTGTCTGATAAACAGCTAATAAAGATGTTTCCCGTGTTGTTGTTTATCTTTTAGCAGTGCCAGTGACTTCTTTTGCTGTGCAAAAGCTTTTCAGTAGGATGAGATCCCGTTTGTTGATTCTTTCTGCTAGTTCTTGTGCTATAGAGGTTTTATTCATAAAGTGTCTACCTCAGCCATTGTCTCCAAGAGTTTTACCTTACCTGTTTTCCAGGAGGCTTATTGTTTCTGTTTTCAATTAGCAATAATAATCGTGCCTCGGATAAACCTCATTAGCTAGGATACTGCCACTGCACAAAGCTATTGTTTCTGTTTTAATGTTAAGTCTCATATCCATTCTGAATTTAGTTATGTGTATGGTGAAAGAGATAGGTCTAGCTTTAGTTTTCGGCACATTAGAGCCCAGGTTTTCCAGCACCATTTGTTAAACAGGCTGTCTTTCCTCCATTGGGGATGTTTGACTCCTTTGTCAAAGATAAAGTGGCTTAGCCAGGCGTGGTGGCTCATGCCTGTAATCCCAGCACTTGGGAGGCAGAGACAGGAGGATTGCTGAGTTCAAGGCTTGTCTGGGCTACATAGTGAGCTCAGAGCCAGCCTGAACTACAAAGCAAGACCCTGTCTCAAAAGAAAAAAAAAAAGATAAGGTGGCTTAGTGTATTCAGGGTTGTTTCTGAATATTCTAATCTATTCCACTGGTCCTCGGGTCTGTTTCTTTGCCAGTACCATGCAGTTTTTATCACAGTGGCTTTATAGTAGTTTTAAATTGGGGATTGTAAAACGCCCTGCCATGTCGTGGTTGCTTAGAATTGCTTTTGCTATTCTAGGTTTCTTGTGGTTCCAGATGAATTTTTGTATCATTTTCTCTAGCTCTGTGAAGTATAGCTTTGGAATTTCAATTGGAGTTGCATTGAATCTGTATAGTAGTTGTGGAAGTATAGCCATTTTAACAATGTTTGATCTACCTATCCAGGAACAAGGGATGTCTTTCCACTTTCTGCTCTCTTTTTCTATCTCGTTTGTCAGAGTCCTGCAGTTTCCAGACTAGAGGTCTTTCACTACCTTTGTTAGGTTGATTCCTAGATATTTCACTTTTCTGGGTGCTACTGTGAAAGGGATTGACTCCCCAATTTCTCTTTCAGTGAGTCTGTTGTTTGTGTAGACAAAGGCTGTTGTTTTTTGAGCATTAATCCTGTATCCAGCAACACTACTAAATTTGGTAATTAAGTCTAGCCATCCTTTGGTTGAGTTTTTAGAATCCTCTAGATAGAGTATCATATCATCAGCAAATAATGGCAGTTTAACTTCTTTCTTCCCTATATTTATTGCTTTTATATCTTTTTCCTGCCTGATTGCTATGGCTAATGTTTCCAGCACTATATTGAACAAGAGTGGGGACAGCGGGCATCCCTGTCTCATTCCTGATGTTAGTGTAAAAGGTTTCAGTTTTTGCCCATTAAGTGTGATGCTGGCTGTTGGTTTCTCATAAATAGCTTGTATTAAATTGAGATAAAGTCCATTGATTCCGATTCTCTGTACGGTTTTGATTATAAATTGGTGTTGGATTTTGTCAAATGCTTTTTTTGTGTCTATTGAGATAATCATATGGTTTTTGTCCTTGAGTCTGTTAATATAGTGTATTACATTGATTGATTTACGTATATTTAACCAGCCTTGCATCCCTGGGATAAATCCAACTTGATCAGGGTGTATGATTTTCTTGATAACTCTCTGTATTGTGTTTGCCACTATCTTATTGAGGATTTTTGTGTCAATGATCATTGGAGATATTGACCTATAGTTTTCTTTTTTGGTGGGATCTTTCCCTGCCTTTGGTATCAAGGTGATGGTTGCTTCAAGGAATGATTTGGGGAGCATTGCTTCCTTTTCTATTTCATTAAAAAGATTGAAAAGTACTGGTATTAACTCTTCTTTAAAAGTTTTGTAAAATTCAGCACTGAAGCTGTCAGGACCAGGGCTTTTCTTTGGTGGTAGGTTTTTTTTTTTTATTACATTTTCAGTTTCCCAGATTGATATCGGGTTGTTTAACATTTTTATATCCTCTTCGTTCAGCTCTGGAAATTCATATGTGTCTAGGAATCTATCATTTTCTTCTAGATTTTTCCATCTTCTTGAATTACAGATTTTCAAAGTACGTGTTTATTGTCCTTTGGACTTCTTCTGGGTCTGTGCTGATTTCCCCATTTTCATTCCTTATAGCATGGATTTGAGCCTTTTCCTTCTTTTGTTTGATAAAGTTGGCTAAGGGTCTGTCGATCTTATTTATCCTTTCAAAGAAACAACTCTTTGATACATTGATTCTTTGTATTGTTCTCTTTGTCTCCATTGCATTAATTTCTCCTCTGTTCCTTATAATTTCCTGTCTGGTATGTGCTTCAGGTTTGTTTTGCTCCTCTTTTTCTAATTGTCTGAGGTTCATCATTAGATTATTTCAGTTTGCTCTATTTTCCAAGTGTAGGCATTCACTGCTATGAATTTCCCTTGTAGAACTGCTTTCAGTGTGTCCCAAAAATTCCTGTATGTTATGTTGGTGTTTTCGTTTAGTTGTAGAAACTGTTTCATTTCTCCTTTAATTTCTTTTGTGGCCCATTGGTTGGTTAACAGAGTATTGTTCAATTTCCATGTGTTTGTGAGAATCTTGGCATTTCTTCTGCTATTCAGCTACAGTTTCAAAGCCCTATGGTCTGATAGTACGCAGGGGATAACTTCAATTCCTTTGCATTTACTTAAGCCTGTTCTATGGACTAGAATGTGATCTGTTTTGGAGAATGATCCATGAGCATCTGAGAAGAAGGTATATTCTCGCTTTGAAGGGTGAAAAATTCTGTAAGCATCTAATAAGTCCGTTTGCTCAAAAGCTTCATTTAGCTCAAATATTTCCTTATTGATTCTTTGTCCAGCTGATCTGTCAATTTGTGACAGTGGAGTATTAAAGTCTCCTACTACTATTGTATTTGTGGCTAACTGGCTTTTCACATCCAGTAACGTTTGTTTTATATAGTTGGGTGCATTAGAGTTTGGTTCATAGATATTTATGATTGTTATTTCTTTTTCTTGGATAGTTCCCTGTACGAGAATATAGTGACCTTCTTTTTCTCATTTAATCAGTTTGGGTTGAATTCTATTTTATCTGCAAACAAGATAGCCACTCCTGCTTTTTTTGAAGTTTCCTGTGGCATGGAGGAGTGTTTTCCAACCTTTTATTTTCAGTCTATGGGTTTCCTTCTGAATAAGGTGTGTTTCCTGTATGCCACAGAATATAAGCTCTTGCTTCTTGATCCAATCTGCTAGTCTGTGTCTTTTAGTTGGCCCATTGAGTCCGTTGCCATTAATGGTTATGACTGATATGGACATATTCAGAGCTGCCATGTTTCTCTGTTCTTGGTTTTTTTCTTCCTTGCTTTTCCCCTTTTCTACTTAGTTCCTTGTTTGCCCCATTGAATTCCCTCTCCTGCAACTTGTGGGTATGGAATTTTCTTTGTTGTTTTCCAAGATGTTCTTTAGAATGATGTGGAGTGCAGGCTTCGTATTTGTGAAGTTTTTCAGGTGTTGTTTATCATGGAAGTATCTTATTTCCCTGTCTATTCTGAAAGATAGTCTTGCAGGATGCAACAGTCTAGGTTGGAGGTTGTTTTTCTGCAATGCTTGAAATACTTCTCTCCATGCTCTCCTTGCACTGAATGTTTGTGTTGAAAATCCTGCTGTGATCCTAATGGGCTTCCGTATGTAGACGATTTTCTTCCTTTCTCTCAATACTTTCAGTATTTCATTTTTTTATTATACACCTGGAACCTTGATAATTATATGTCTATGTGTAGATATTTTTATGTCATGGCCTTTTGGAGTGCTATAGGCCTTATTTATCTGTATGTCCATTTTTTTTTCTGTGAAGTTTTCTGTTGTTATATCTGACAATAGCATTTTTTATGTGTTTTGCCCTGTCTCCTGCTTCCCCAGTGACTCCAATCAGTCTTATATTATTTTTCTTTGAGTCATCTAGAAGCTGTTGAATTGAATTCTCATGGTCCCTTGCTCTTTTCCGTAGATTATATGTTTCCTGCTCATTGGCTGCTATGCTGCCCTCTAGGTCTGAGATTCAGTTCTTTGCTTCATTCATCCTACTTCACAAGCTTTCATTCTCCTTCATCATTCCCTGGAGCTCTTCTTGAAGCTGTTTAAAAGGTTCCATTGCTTCTGCTATCTTGGATTCTATCATCTCCCCAATCTCTTCTTTTTGATGTCTTTCAGTGTGGACAGTATCTCTGTTTCAATCACAGAGATGAGTTCTGTTTTGCATTTTACTAGATCTGCCTTAGTTACCATCTCCAAGAGTCCTGGTGTTTGAGTTTCAGTTTGCCCTATTTCCCTTTTCTCTGAATTTCCCTGTGGTGGTGATCTTTGTGTCTGATTTTTTGTATATTTTCTCATTTCTACTCTTTTGCTGTTACTAATGCTATTTGTTTGATTCTTTGCCTGATGACAGGACAAAGTTTGTTGCAGGTCTCTTTCTTTCTATTATCTGGGGCCCTTTAGATGTGGCACCTTTCTGAGGTGTCCTCCTGGAAACTGTAATGACCCTTGAGAGTTCTCAGTTCTAACACATCATGGGAGGAATTTGAGCAGAATAATCACATCATCCTTGTTACCATAATACAGTCAGTGCCAATATCTGCATTATACACAGTAAATGAAATAAAAAGTTTAGCTAATTTCAATTCTGAAGACTTGGAGCTCATGAGTTATCTCTTTGTCCATATACCAACATTTAGAATTAATCAACGTGTATACAACATGTCAATTGTAAATGTACCCCCAGAACCCTTTGGCAATAAAAGGTCACTGGGGGATCAGGGAGGTAGGAGACAGGAGGAGAGTGAAATAGGGTTAGCAGATTTATGCAGATCACCTAGACTTGTGTACCTCACATGTGCCAGTGGGTAATAGAGTTTAAAAGGGCATATATAAATATAAAACAGTACCAACTGTATGCTGTAAGACCAATGGAGACTTTGCACACCTTCTTATAATAGTATAAGAAAAGAAATAGGGCAGCCTAAGAGTCTTTTACTTCTGGGTATTGCTTCTGACAGGAAGTTATGAGAGGGTGTAGGGACAAGAGGTGAATAGGGGGCTCTAGGAGTAAATGGCAAAATAGAAGCTAGATTCCCCCCCCTTTTTTTTAATCTTGCCTGGTCTCTCAGTGCTGCTTCGGTGTGGAGGGATGCAGGAAATGGCTCCGGCTCCTCTCTGTCCTTGGCCCTCACAATGCAGCTCTGGGGAGGGGTGGGGGCCAGCCAGCATGCCTCATTCCTCCGCTGTGGGAATGGTGCCAGTGGGTAGCTGAGTCTCCGGGATGGAGCAGGGCCAGTTGGCCAGCCTCAGTTCTCTGCACCGGGAATAGAATGGCGCCCAGGAGTACCTGAGTCTCTGGGGTGGAGAGGACCAGTTGGCAGACCTCAGTTGTCTGTGCCTAGAATGGAATGGTGCCCAGGGTACCCAACAGTTCTCTGTGCTTTTAATAAAGGTGCACCATAAATGGTGCCTCTAACCTGGAGCAAGTGGGTTACTGATGTAACTCATTCATTCAGCCCACATTCCACACAGAAGCAGTTTACAAATCATCAAAGCCTTTACTCAATTACTAAGCATGAAATTGGACAAGCACAATGGGGTCAAAGTGTTAAAAGACCTCCTGGAGCTCTCTGATGGGCTCCCCACGCTGCGAGGAAATCAGGGTTACTGTCCTCCCATGCACATCTCTTCTTGACCCCTGTTAACACTTCACACTCCTGTAAGCAGTCACTGTCACTTGCACCTCTGCTTTGTTATCACTGGTCCTCCTCTGTCCCCTGTTTGGCTGTCACTCTCCTCAATTGTTACTTGTGTGTGGACAAGGTCCCACTAAAATGTTGCTCTTACACAATGTGCATGTGTTTTGATTCCTCTTATCTTTTTTTGTAAAATGAGAGGGAAACTGGAGAGGAAATTGAGAGGAACATTCAAGACCCATATCTGTTGAGTCTTGATCTGGAGAGTCCTGACAGGTCAGACCCAGAAGAGTCTGCATCCCCACCATGCCCAGCACTTGCATAAAGGATCTCTGTAGGAAATACTATTAAAGCTAAGTCCCAATAGTCTCACAAAGACAGGAGGGAAACCCTTAATGCTTTCGCTACACAATCATCAAGTGCATCATCAACACATAAAATGTCAATGAAAAAATAAAAGTCTTGTTCAAGGGGCAATCCCAGACCAGCAGCAGCAGGTACAGCAGCTCCTAATGCCCAGCAACAGGTCTCAGGAGAGTGCATCATGCTGGCTCAGCCTCTTATACCACCAGACAAACAGACATGCAAATCACACCGGGTGCTGCCACAAGAAATCTCTGTCACCAGCAGGGCCAGTGTAGAGTCTCCATCCTGCAGGTACCATGCAGACACTGTGGACCCTTCTCTGCCTGGTGGCAGCTCCGTTGGGTGAGGATGCTGGGATCTCTAGTTTTTTACAAGGGCCTGGGAGTGGGAAGGACAGACTAACCATGACTACTCTTATCCTCAGGTGTCCTGTCTGATCCAACACTTCAGGAGTCAGGACCCAGCCTGGTGAAGCCATCACAGACCATTTCCCTCACCTGCACTGTCACCGGGGGCTCTTTTAGTAGTAGCTACTGGAGTTGGATACGTCAGCCTCCTGGGAAATCTCTACAGTGGATGGGGTGGATATACGGTGGATCAGGGAGCACAAACTACAACTCAGCTTTCCAAGGCCGCATCTCCATGACTGCTGACCAAGCCAAGAACCAGTTCTCCCTGCAGCTGAACTCTGTGACCACCGATGACACTGCTGTGTATTTCTGTGCAAGAGACACATTGAGAAGACATCAGTGTGAGCCCAGGCAAAAACCTCCCTGCAGAGACCCTAGAAACCAGCAGGGGGAGACAATGACCAAAAAGCTCAGAGCTCAAACCTCTAACCAAATACAGAGGCTACATATATATATATATATATTTAAATTGAATTCTTTATTGGTACAATTTATATACATCTCAAAGTCACATATAACATTGGGAAATTTGTACCAGTATATGCCACAAGTTAATTCTCATTTTTACCCATATCCCTACCCACTCCCCCTCCTCCCCCCTTTATACATGCTCTTTTATTTTCTTTCTGTATCATATTTATTCCTTCCCCTCATCACATTCCCACACCAAGTTTCCTATAGAAATATTCCACTCTATAAAAGCTGTC
>PVIC010052894.1:0-12030 GCA_004025085.1 Thryonomys swinderianus | reverse complement strand
GCTTGATTCTTCCCTGGGACCGATTTCTGTCCCGCATCTAACCTGCGATGAAAATCCCTGCCGGGTTTCACCCCGGGAAAGCGCTCTGCGTGTCCACTTGAGGTGCAGAAAGCACACGGAAGTGAGCGGAACAGGAGT
This sequence comes from Thryonomys swinderianus, assembly GCA_004025085.1. Classification (NCBI taxonomy): domain Eukaryota; kingdom Metazoa; phylum Chordata; class Mammalia; order Rodentia; family Thryonomyidae; genus Thryonomys; species Thryonomys swinderianus. The sequence goes on along the minus strand of PVIC010052894.1, from coordinate 11,892 downwards.
GGAGTGTGCGGCCCGGGGGCTCCGACTGGCGGCTCCGAGTCGGCCCGTGGCCGCAGCCGCCTCCCCGCCCTGTCCTCCCCGAGCGGGCGGCCCCGGTTCTGCGGCCGGCGCGATTCTCCGGCGCTGCCCGACTCGAGCGTGCGGCTGGGCTTCCGGCTCGCAGGTGGAAGCTCAGAGCGCAGCTGCCACCCCGCTGGCGGGCACTGGGGGCACTGGCGTGGGTCCCCCGGGAGGGAAGGGTGCGAATGCACCAGTCTTTAGAGATGTATTTGCAAAGTACATTGGAAAATATTTGACAAGTAATGCTAATGGAATTAAGGAGTGCGGAAAATTGAGTGTCCCGGCTACACCATGCAAAGAACAATTGATAGTCGGAAATGCAAATGTAGGAAAGCAAACCTGAAAATAAATAATCTAAATACTTACCCCGAGAAATTGAAAATAACAAACAAAACATTAATAATAAAATAAGTACTGTTATGCAGCATCACACAATAAAATAGAGGGCAATTAAGTTCACACGAAGTTCAGATTTACAATCTGAATAGGTTTCAAATTTTGCAGGGAAGATAGCTATTCTGAAACAAACAATATCTTAAACTGTATTGAAGTGAAAATTCCACCTCCTGTCTCATCTCATTTCATGACCCTAGATAGAAAACGAGTAACAGCACTAAGGGTGCTAATAATAAGATGTCAAAGAACACACACATTACAAAAGCATCTTTAAAAACACACCACTAGAAAAGACATAAAATTGATCACTTGAGAATATGAGGAAAAAAGAGAGAAAGAGCGAGAGAGAAGGAAGTACTTACACAGGAGTAAGCAATATTAAATGCAAAACACAGTATAATATTATGCATCCTAACGATATAAAAATGTAGAGTGTGTTAGGGTTGACTTTGTGTGTGTAACTTCGAAAGTTTAGATTAAGTGACAAAATTTCCAGAAGAAATGCCAAAACAAAAATATGAATGCAAACTTTATATTACTTTTTACCAAAGAAGTATTATAATTTAACCATAATTTGAAAACTTCACCTAGAATACATACCATATGTGATTCTCACCAAGTGCTTAAAAATAGAAACACATAAATCTTACAGACATCTCTTTACGAAGCAGAAGCACTGAGATCCTAGTGCATTTTCTAAGGACAGTGGAAGCTGACACCAGATCCTATAAAAATACAAGAAAAAAGAAACTTCCCTTTTCCTCTATCTTATAAACTTGAAAAGAAACCTAAAAAATTATCCTACAAAGCCAGGATTAGGATAATTCAATATATTGAGAGAATCCTTCATCATGATCAAATTAATTTTATTTTACAAACTGTGGGTTAAACATTAGCACTTCAGTACAATGAGACAAAGAAAAACAGACGGTGGAATTCTCTGAATTAATATTCATACCAAAGTCATCTGAGAAGCTGGGTCTCTGGAGAGAGATCTTTAAAAAACAGATTCAGCTGGGTGTGGTGTCTCATGCCTGTCATCCCAGCACTCAGGAGGCAGAGACAGGAGGATTGCTGAGTTTGTGGCGGCTTGCCTGGGCACCATAGTGAGCTCAGGGCCAGCCTGAATTACAAAGCGAGACCCTGTCTCAAAAAAAAAATAAAAAGATCCAAAGGAGCTGATGTTACATGCGTGCATGCGCACACACGCACACATGCACACACGCACTCAGTGTTGACTGACATGACTAATAACAGCAGTGTAACGCCCAGGAAGAAGGTGTCCTGTGCTCACCGGCACCGCCTGGCTTCCCCAGGCCAGTGCTGTGGGAAGCATCACCCCGGGATGCAGGCAGCGGGGTGATAAAGACGGCAAGAAAATCCATTGAGGAAGAGTCACGCGGTGCTCTGAAATTTATGATTTCCTTTGAACATATACTTACATCATTGGTAACCCTCTTAGTTTCTTGGAACCTGACCAGTTAATAGAAACCTGTGCTTGCTGAGTGTGTGTGTGTGTGTGTGTGTGTGTGTGTGTGTGTGTGTGTGTGTGTAAAACAAACTGCACAGCCGACAACTGGTACACTCCACATGCTAAAGGGCCCCAGCGTCATTTCTACCGGGTCTCTGCTGAGGAGGAATTTCTGCCCACTGAGCAGGAAGCTCCTCACACAAACCAGCTAACCGACAGCCTGCCGGAAAGAGAACCAGTGTATATGTGTTCCGTTAATGGTGAGAACAATCCGATCGCTGTCTGGAAATCGAGGACAGAAGATGGACCTTCTGGAGCACGTGAGGGCCTGTGATTCAGGGCTCGGGAAGACCGTATACGCGGCGAGCACCACGCCGTAGCGCCACGAGCTCCTGGGGTGGCTCCTTGTTGGTTCTGAAACGGTCCGGAACTGGATATCCCTACATTTTTACCTCGTCAGGTACTGGGTAAGGCCGACTGCTGCGTTTTGGGATTCTCTTCGTGTTTCGCTTAATCTACCCTGTGTACCTTTGGAGTGCGATTCAGTTGTGTTTCAGCTATCAACGCCCTTCCGTGTTACACAGCTCTGATCACTAAATAGATCTACTATTTATGATTCTCTCCAAGTGCATTAATCAGTCCCTGCCTCCCGCTGTAGTCCGTTCATGAAGATGCTAAATGAGATTTGAATAAGCCCTGTTCCTGGCAGCAGCTCAGAGCAGAGAAGTGCACAGTGATTTAGTAATAACATTTCCATTTTTGCCCCTACTGGAGTGTGTATATGTAAATCAATTTAAATTAATGTCATAATATTAATATTTCATGAACTAATGCATTAAACTGTATACTCGGTTGCCTAAATAGTACAGCTCTTTCTGTTGAATCATGCATTAATTTGGCCAATCCCACTCCCACATACCAACTCTCAGAGGGGCAGTGTTTCCCCGAGAACGGGCAGAGAGCCGGTGCTTCCACTTTTGCGACCTCTGTTGGGCGTGAGTGAGAGTCCGCTTCTGTTGGTGAACCCTGAAAACAGAGCCAGCAGACCGCCAGCGCTGACCCGTTCCGCCGTGGCCCTCTCGGTGTCCACACCCTCCTCCGGCTGCTCCACCCTGAGAGACAGCTCGGCCCTCGGCCCTGCTTCGCCAGCTCAGAACCAGCGCAGTGCTCCACTCGAAGACTTAAACACTGCTGGCTTCCTGAGTCGTCGCTCTTCAGAAGAGGCATACGGTGATGGCACTAAATCCTGGCACATGCCACTCTACCGATGTGGAACTTGTACTCACGTGACATTTGTAGCACATTTCCTCATTTTCCCTCCTTCATTCTGGAGCGAGCTTAGAGCGAGGTGTGCACCAGGCCGTCCCGGAGGAGACGCCCTCGCCCCTGACATGCCCACATGCCGACTGCCAGGGCACGTGCAGGCGGTGACATAATTGGGGGCCATAAACCTTGGGGTAGGTATCATTGTTGGCTGGTGCTACTCAGAGTTTCAGTCCTCAAGTCTAAAGTTAAGGTAACTCTAATGTGAACAAATGCTTCAACTGGGATTTTTATCATTAGCTTTATCCCTAAACTCTCTCTCCTGATTTCAAGGTGAAATCCAGTCGCTTGTTAATCATACTGGTCCCTTGGCTCCTTAAACACATATCTAGAGAAATCTCAAGGTTTCCTTTTGCTGGCAGCTTTCGGCTCATTCCCAGTGCTGTTTCCGGAGGGAATTAGAATGGATCTGGTTGTCAGACTTGGCTTCTGCACGGCCGTTTCCACTGCTTCCTCTGGTCTCTTCCTCTGGCTACAGAACCTGCCCCATCCACCTGGCACCAGCTCAAAGCGCATCCCTCCGTTTGCTTGGAGAAGCAGAGTAGCTGGACAGCTCCTGCGATTACAGGGGCACAATCCCGGGGCAGGCAGAGCGGCACCCGAGGCCAGCGAGAGCCGAGGGGCAGACCAAGAGCCCTCTGGCTCAGGCTCGGACTCTGGATCCCCTGGCCAAGGCCTCTCCGGCTCTGCCTGGGGCCAAAGGTTTGTCTCATGCAGCGGCACGAGGGATGCCTGTTTATTTAAACTGAGGAAAGTTAGCCTTTTACCCACCACGGCCCCCACGTAAGCCGTCATCTCTGTTGCTGAGAGAAGTCGAGGCGAGAGGGGAGAAGTCCGGTTGCTGTGCATGGACCGTGGCCCCTGAGTCACAGTGGCACGCCGCGGGTCCTGTCCGAGCGCCGGCCAGGGAACCACCGTCGCCTGAGCTCGGGGCGCCCGTCACTCGCTGTCATCCCTGCACCCTCAGGCAGCCCGTCTTGGCGGGTCACCCCGAAAGGTACACATGCCCAGTTTGCCACGCAAAATGAGAGTCCTCGCGAGTGCGAGAGACAGAGCCAGTGCCACCACAGTCAGCTAGGCAGTGGTCAGCGGATTTCCTGGGTGCGTTTGTGAGCACAACTTTCACGGCTATGGCTTTGGTCCTACAGGAATGAATTTGTATGGAGGAAACCATGGTGCCTACAAACGGTGAAATATGTGCTGTTTATAATCTGACAGAAATAGTTTGCTGACCCCTATATTTGATTTAAGAACTATTCCTCAAGAGTTCAGACGAAACCGTCAGACAAATGGGAAGCTTGAGGGGCCTAAGGCCACTGTGGGGACTCATGTCCTCTTCAGTTGGCCCCCAAAGTGCAGGTGAAATAAATACATTTTCGGAAAACAGACACTGAATTTATCACTCACATATTCTTTCTAAAATAACAAGACACATACGCCTAAAAAAGAAAGAAAATAACTCAGCATGCAGTGGCGAGAAGCAGTAAATACTAAGTGCTTAAGCTGTGGAATCTGTCAGTAAATACTCGGGATATATGGTAAGTAAAATGCATACGCATATTTCTTGCTTTTCTTCTACACGAACATTTCCTCCTCTGAATTGCAGTGCTGCTATCGGGCCAAGAAAGGCAAATTTAAATTTGTTACCTTCCTCGTTTTAGCCAAAATGAAAATAAATTCATCTTTTATTTCACCATCAAAAAGAGAGTGAAAGAGGAGGAGGGAAGGAGTGACAGGCAGAGAGAGAGAAAGAGAAAGGAAGGGAGACGGAGGGAGAGAGGTGGCAGGTGAAATAGTAGGTTTTTCTTTTCAGGGAAAAATGAATATTAACTAGCTTTACATTTCCTGTCACATAAAATTTGGCACTAAAATTTCAAATGTTCTTTAAAACAAGAAAAAGAATAAAGTAAGAAGAGAAATCTCGTGGCTCATAACGAGGCGCGACTGAGCAGCGCAGGCGGCGTGGCGCTACCGGACACGAGGCACGGTGACAGCGCGGGGCGGGCGGAGCGGCTCTGGCGGGGAGGAGCGGGCGCAGCCCGGCGTCCGCTGTGCCCGCGGCGTGGGGTCCGGGCTCCCTGGCTGCCTCCCCTCCCGGCCTGAAGGAGGGAGAAGGAGCACAGGCCCAGCGCACAGGGAACGGGCTTTTACTGAGGTGTCACAGAGGTGGCGCCACCGCGCCGGGCAAGGGACGGGCGCGGGTCCCGACCTGAGGGCCGGGAACTGTCCACCCGCTGACACTGGCCTGAACTGACGCTAAGGGCCGGAGTCGGCGGGCGGCGCAGGAACTGGGAAGGGCAACTTTTGTTGCCCTTTTCCCCTTTGCGGGTAAGGAACGCTCTTCAAGAGGGCGCGGGGCGCCGTGCGGCTACAAGGAAGGGCGCCAGGCCTCAGGCGGCCTGCTCCAAAACCCACGAGGTGGGTGTCGCCCTGCGCTGCCACTGCCGCTGGCGGAGGCAGAAGCCTCCGAGGAGGGGGGTCCCCGGCCTCATCCCACCAGAACCCCACCGTCCCTGCAGTGGGGAGAGGATGACGCAGGAACAGCCGAAAAGCCACGGGCAGGAGAGAGAACGCACGTGGACTCCTGACAGGAAGTTAGCTGAACGTGGACTGTAGACCTCGAGGAAGACACAAGATCCCTGGAACAGCCAAGAGCTAACACGAGAAGATCAAGTTAGCCTGTGGGTACAATGACTTTTGCACACAGTACCTGGTAAACAACCAAGAAAAAAGAGCACTCTGTGCGGCCCGAGCCCTGTCCAGGCACAGGCAGAGCTGACAGGCCAGAGTCGTCAGCTCGGAAAGGTGGCAGCATCAAGGCGGGGCTCTGAGGGAGCCCAGGAGCCTGAACACACGAGTGTTATTTCTGTGGCGGTTGTTTCTCTGAAAACAAGAGATTCCAGTCCCGCCCAGCCCAGAGGGACTCCGGTCTCCTTCAGTCCTTGCAGAAATAAGCCAGAGCGCCTGAGGGTGGTCCGTCAGGGTCGCATCTTGAGTCTTGTGGGTTTTCCTGTGTCCCCTTCTCTACCCTACACAGCCGCTGCTTTGTTTTTGCCTGTGGGAGCTTCGGTTTCCCAGGACGGGGCCTCCCTGACTCAGGACTCACGAGTGAGGGTCACTGAGCGCGCAAGCGGATTCACCATACTCCTCACTGGTGGGAAGCAGAAACCATGACCCATGAAAGACACAGATGCAGTGTGGGCACACTGAAGCTCAGAACGTCCACTCAGTGCACAGCACTGGGAAAGGAATGAAGAGCAAGCCACAGACTCGGAGAAGACCACTCGAATGGGGGCCTGATGAGGGATTTGCATCTCAAACAGACAAAGCCCGGTTAAATTTCAACGAGGCCAAAGTGAAGATGGACAGAATGCCTAAAAATACGTTCCTCAGAGACACGTAAATCACAGAGCTACAGGCAACTGCTGCTGTTCCTGTGTCACCAGCAAACCGGAAGCTCAGCCCCTGCAATGCTGCTGCGTGCCCCACAGGGCGGCCCCACCGCAACACCGAGCACAGAGACACGCGGGTGTCAGCCATCGAGACGGGTGCTGCGTTCCTCAAGGGTAGACACGGTCTGTCATTCATCCATCACACCCTTCGGGAGGAACTCGAAAGGATTAAAAAATCTAAAACCAATTAGGCCCTAGAAATGAGTGATTAATACAACTTTATTCATAACTGCCCCACATTGGAAGTAATAAAGATATTCCTTAATAGATAAATTAGCAGACTGTGCGCATCCATACAATAAGATAAAGCTCAATTTGAAAAGAAGCGATCAATTAGGCTATGAAGAGAGACACAGGAAGTGTGGTATGCATTGACAATATCAAAAAGACAGCCTGCAAAGAATACACACCATCTGGTTCCAGTTGTAAGATGTCCTAGCCAAAGTCGACAGTATGAATTATAGAAAGGTCAGGGGACTCCAGGGTGAGAGGCAGGAAGTCACAGCCAGGCACAACACAGGGGTATCTAAGGCAGTGTAACTATTGTATACGAAACGGAAGTTGTATGTATGCAAATTGTCTCTGTGACACAATCTGTCTGCGGTACAATAGCAGCATGAATTTGCTTGTGTACTGTGGGTTTCAATTAGCCACAACTAGTCTACTTTTTATTTCCATTGTCTGTGCATGTGGCGTAATAGTCAAAAAGGTCATTGCCCCTTGCTTGTCTTTATGTTCTCTTATAGCAGTTTCTCTTTCTCTCTCCCTCCCTCTCCCTCTTCTTTTCCTTCTCTCTGTCTGTCTGTCTGTCTGACTCGCTTTCTCCCTTTCTGTCTTTGAGAGAGGCTGAGTTACTGAGTTGGTAAGGTCCCTGGGCTGCCTGAAACTTGCGAACCTCCTGGCTCAGGCTCTCACAGTGCTGCAATTCGAGCCATGCTCTGTGTATTGAGTTCTAGTCTTGGCGAAGAGAAACAAACTATTCTATCTTGGTGCAGGAGAACAAGAGTTGGCTGGGTTTGGTGGCCACATCTGTCATCACAATACTTTGGGGAACTTGATCATTTAGTGAGAACCTGTCTCAAAATGACATGTAGCAAAATAAGGACTTGGAATATAGTTCAGTTTGAAGGCAATAGGTTAAATTTCTGACACCATGAAGAAAAAGAAGAGAAAGAAGAGGCAGAGAAAGGGGAAGAGGATGAAAAAGAAGATGATGAGGAGGAAGATGATAAGAAAGAAAAGGAAAAAGAAGAGGAAGAGGAGGAGGAGGGGAAGAGGATGAGAGGAAAGACAGACTGCCCATGCAAACCACTTGTGCCCACCCTGTAACCAGGAGGACGCATTAGGCACACTGGACGTGACTGCCTCGTCTCTGCCAGAGTAAGACTGCAGCCTGGGCAAGGCCTTCCGCACAGACACAGCGATGCCCACGGCCCTTGGTCCTCACTCTGCCCTCCCCATCTGGTCAGGCACACTTGCTTTCTTGCATCTTGAAGAACCTCGGTCACTTTACTCAACAAGCCCGATACTTCAGGCTCTTTGGTCCTCATAGTCGGATCTTTTCCACTGTCGGTTATAATAGCGAATCTTTCTACTCTCTGTGCAGGATGGCCTAAGTCATTTTCTATTACTGTCATGAAATGCCAGAGGCAGATTGCATTATAAACAAAACCGTGATTTTGCTTATGCTCTTTGAGGTTCATAGGCCTGGAGATGGCTATGGTTTGGATCTAGAGAAGCCCTGAGGTGAATAATATAAAAACGGTGATACTACAGGGAAGGAGGAGGACATACATGAGAGCCAGAAGGATTGGTACATGGCAACATTGTTTGTTCATAGGAACTCTCACTCAGTACCCAGCTCAGGGGTCCCAGAACCGGCCTCGAGGGCAGCTCTGTCCTGCTAAGAACCACGCTTTCCAGACATGAACTGCTGAGAGACAAAATCAAGATGAACAGTGAAAAAAATGGAGAGAGAGAGAGAGAGAGAATTGTAATATTGTAGAGAAGAGAATCTCTATATGTGTATGAAATATTAAAATCATAGTACTGTCTACATAAAATCAATACTCTTGGTTTTAAAACAGAAACTGTAGACTACTACCACCATTTCCTGAAGCAATAAATTACAAAATGTGATATTAACAACTATTCTAGAATACTAAAAAATGCGTCACATTTACCAAAACAAAACTAGTTATTTTTCCTTAAAAGCATTCAAGTGAGTTATGTTCATTTTTATGATAAGGAAAGAAAGGGCCCTTTCGTCAATGGCCTATATGCAGTCTTTATGAGCTACAGAATTTATTGTACTTTTCCTTACCGAATGTCAAGTACAAAAATAGGACAGTCTTCCTGGCTGCGTGTGACCTCATGGAGACATGGACAACATTGTGGCCGTATTGAAGGAAGATAAACACGAGCCTGTGACCACACGATGAGCACTTCTCCTCCTAACCGGTGCCCGAAGGAAGGGGGACTTCTCCACGCAGTCTGAGGTGACCCACAGGCGCCCCCCTCCGGACCTGCCTCCCAGGGTGGAGACTGCACGCGTGTGGCCCCAAATTGACCAGGGCGTGTCTTGGAATGTGTACTTTACAGACGTAGAGCGCATGCAATCAAAATAGACAATAAATAGTCTGTGTAATAGCAGAAGGAACTTTGCCACAAATCCCCTAAGCCGGTTAATCCAGAAATGGAGAAAGGCATCTGGCTTAGCAAGGCCATGTCTCGGGTCCCGCAGGCCATGTGACAGTACCGAAGACGCTAGTCCAGCGTCCAATCAGACACGCTCCTCACTCAGGCCCTGCCGGGGTGTTTAGATACACAAAGGAACTTCTCATTCCGTGCAGGAAAGAAGTATATCAGCGCAGGAAGGAAAGTCGCTACTCTTTAAGTTCATCTTTAATAATTTGGAAAGCAAGTAGAATTGGAGAGACAATCTTGATTAGTTGTGCAGAAGTTATTCATAAAACATTCAGAGAAATCTGCACCTAAGAAAATAAATAAATAAATGCAAGCTAGGGCCGGTTGCAGGGTGGGCGGCTGCATCTGTAACCCATAAAACACATCATCAATTATCGTTTGATACATAGGAAGTCAGTACATGTATAGAAAAAGTAAAAATATAACTACACAGTTTCTATAAAATAAATAAAACTATTATTAAATTCTGAAAAGTGAGGAGAAAGGATAATCTCATGAAAATTTGGTACAGAGAAGAGAATATCTGTAAATTCTTTTTGCTTATAAATTTGTAGTTATTCTCTTTCAGCAATGTCAAATTTAATAAAGGAGGCCATCTGCAATAAAAATGTAGAGGCAAAATGGACCAAAGAAATAGGGCTGGGGATTTAGCTGAAGTGGTACCACGCCAACCTTGGATGCACAAGGGCCCGAGTTTGATCCCCAGTACTAGGGGAAAAAAAAAAAAAAAGGACCAAAGACAGAGCTTTAAATAATAGGAAAAAAAAGAAATAAAGAGGAAAAGCAAAAATAATAGAGTATTTTTATAATTTCTACAGCATCACAGATACATATGCCATGATGCAGGCATGGTTACAGTTGGTGACTGCTTTATAAGTTTTTAAAAAACTGACTCAGTAACCTTCCTAGAAACCACAGTGACTAATTTTCTCCATACTAACAATTGTTGATTTTTTCCTTGTAAACCAGACACTCTTTGTGCTGTTGGCATTTGGTAATACAAGTGAAAGAGAAGAATAAAGAAATACGAACAACACAGAAAGATGCAGTGTAGGCCCCAAACCGGCCTTGACCAGGAAACGGACCTTTCTCCTCCTCTCCTGCTTCCTGTCTGCAGGATTCAGACCGATTTCCACGCAGCAGCGAAGAGGCCTGTGCTACTGCACTTGTCTCGTTTAATGAGGTAAACTATGACACACACAGTGCAAAATGCATAAGCATAAATGTGATAAAAGTATGTAAAATACAACGTGCAGTTTAATAAAGTGTCCCATGAAACATCAAAACCTACACTTGTGTATGTATAGAATAATATGGCATATGTTTAATTTTCTAAAATATTGCAATAAAAAGCACACCGCCTTTCCTCCTCACCAAAACGCTCCCCTTGGGTTTGGGCACGTCCCTCCCTCACCCCGGCCGCTTCCTGCAGCCGCTCTGGAGTCCTCCGTCCTGAGGGTCTTCCGTCGTGCGGCCCTGGTGGCCTCGAGGTCCTGAATCAGTTCTAGTGCCCTCCCCGGTCACGTGACTTCGGGGAAGCCCTGGAGGTGAAAGGCTGTCACCTTCATGGGTGAGCCGGCTTCATAGTTTTTTACTTGACAGAAATTGTCGTAAGTATGTTGGATTGAATCGGGACCGGGCTCGGCAGGGAGAGACACTCCCTAAAGAAGGTTCTAGAACTGTCACAACGTGGGGACCAGGGTGGAGCACACGAGGTCGGATCCGGAAGTATTTTGTGGGAAAATTAATGCCAGAGTGGTTTTTAGGGTAGTGTTTTTACAGTTTTTATTTAAACACGCGCAGTATTTTTCACTTGTATGATAAATAAGCAAATGTTTACAGATAGATGTTTGTCTAATTATACATAAACAGTTTTCCTACTTCACATTGTTTTGGCTAAATTGAACATTTTGCCTACAAGGAAGGAATTATAAAGATACATTGCTTTAACTTTCAGTATAAATGTACGTTTACTAACTTTTTAATAGGAAACCCAGGATTTTCATTACAGAGGCAAATCTGCTAATTTGAATTTTGCATGAACTATTACCACAGTACATCTTTTATTTCCTGTTTCGATGTGTAGAAAGTGAAGCCAGAATTTAAGCAAGTCCAAAACAACTGGAGTGAGAATTCTGATACATTTTCCCTGTGTTCATGGGTTTGTGTTCACCATACCTAATTTAGAACAGCTTTTCACCATTCTCTGTTTTAAAATGATTAAACACACATTTAAGAAACAGCTTTCTTTCTGCAGTTTTATTCCATCTCTCTGTGAAGGAGTGATATTAATTACTTAACTAAATAGCTTGTGGTGGACTGCTTTGGTGCACGGTCAAGTGCATCACTGGGAAAATATTGGGCATTAATGTCTGCAGCAAAGGAGAATTTAGAGTGTAATCCTGTAACTATGTTGGGATGTATAAAAATAAACAGATGAGGTCTTGATGCGGACTCATGTATCTGTGTCCAGATGTGCCCACA
>PVIC010052893.1:0-12029 GCA_004025085.1 Thryonomys swinderianus | reverse complement strand
ATTCAATACAGATGCTTCAAACTAATCAGAGAACCTTGCATGTATTTTCTATCAGCACCAATCCATACAAAATAAAAAACGTCTAGTTCAGAGTGAGATGAGTGAATTATACATGCTCTAATTAACTAGTCTTAATTCACAATATGTCCAACTACCAACAGGCCTTTGTAAAAATTTCTCTTGAAAAAAAAGACAGGATTCTTTAAACAGAAAATTGATGCTGGGAAAAGTAACTTCAAACAAATGTTATCTAAATCATGCTTCATGGAATATAGCTTGCACAAGATGTTAAAAAAACAAGAACGTGTTCCACTATTAAATACATCTGAGCAGTGATGGATGAATAGAGTTAAGCAGGACTTTTTCCTAAATTTCCTCAGAGCTGATCCTCTCTTTCCATGAGCATCTTGGATGAATAGTACCATGTAGGTCATGTCCTGAGAAATGTTGGCTCATCCGCATTTTAGCCTAAGCATTTAAATAGGAAAAGAACAATTGAAAGTATAGAAAAGAAACTCATAGGATGTTTACAGGTTCTGAGATTCCTGAGCCCAATGCATTTGGTCCTGCTACTCACTTGTCTTCAATTGCTGAATGGTCAACACCACCCACCCTCTGTGACTCTGTTCAAATACCCTTCCCTCATCCCTCAGCTGGGACTCAGACCAGCATTTCTACAACCACTTACAATACCCATTACATTACCCTTATGTACACATCCTTATATTTAATTTCCTGTATCCTTGCCTGGGAAAGAAAACTTTTAAAAAATAATATATATCCACCCTATATGTCCATCAACAGATGAATGAATAAAGAAAATGTGGTGTTTATACACAATGGAGCACTACTCTGCCATGATGGCAGAGGATAATCTGTGGCAAGGCAAGCAGGAAGCAGCAAGGAGGGGCACTGAGCCTCCCTTTCCCTTTTATTCCACTCAGCTGAAGCCTACTGGTTGATCCCACTCATACCTAGGGTGAGTCTCCCCATTATCCATACCCAGAACTATATTAAACCAATCAGTGGACCAATTTAGTTATCAATCACCCATATTCCATATTCACATACCCTGGATCCAGCCACCTCTGAAAAGCCCCACCCGTGAGCATATGAGGCTTTGGAGTGACATGTAGATATAAACCATAACATTTATCTTTTAGTTTGCTTTTATTTATATTTTGGGTTTCTCATATAAGAGAAATCATGTAATACTGAAGCTTATGTGTCTGATTTATTTTACTTAACATTATTGTCTCAAGGTGCATCCATTTTCTCACAAATAACTCAAGTGTATCCTTCTTTATGGCAGAGCAGTATTCCACTGTATATAAATATAAATACTACACTTTCTCATATATTCATCTCCTAAGTATCTAATTCAACTGGTAACTTCATATATAGGGTGAGGGCACAAACAGCTCAACAGCACTGGCATAAAAGTAGCATATGGAGTTTTTTTCCTTGAGAAGGAAGTGTCAAGTTGCAATTATCATTCCCCAAAGACCTGGCTCAGAAATGTGGCCAACAGTGGCTGTCACTAGGTACTGCTCCATATACCAACCCTGAGAAGAGAAGGAAGAGCACAAAAGGCTCACAGAATGCAATGAGGAAGGCCAAGCCTGCACCTCACTGAGAAAATCCAGTCATCTGCTTCCATTCTCTAACTACTCTCCAATTTTTCTACAGCAAAAATAATGGCAGCTAATCAGAAAACTGAAGAAAGCCTGGCCCCCAAAAGACATCCAGAAACCAATCAAGTCATTCTCAGGGACACTAAAACTTAAGTACTTCAAAACTGGGCAGAGTGGTTGCACACTTGTCATCCCATACTCAGGAGGCTGAGGCTAGAGGGTCACTGAGAATTTGAGGCCAGCTTGGGCTATACAGTGACTTCAAGGCCAGTCTGAACTTCATAGTGAGACTCTACCTCAAAAAAAAACAAATAAATACTAAGTAGAGCTTATGTAGTTCAAAGTAAGTAGAGAAGAGGACTTGCCCTTCTCTGTCTGTGTAGATCCAGGCATTATCCAGGCATGGTGATACCAAAATACCAGCTACTCAGGAAGCTGAGGCAAGAAGATCACAAGTTCAAGGCCAGTCTGGGGAACTTAGAAAGACTTTGTCTCTAAATAAAATTTTTAAAAATGTTATTTTAAAGGGGCAGGGATGTAGATTAGCATTTACTGAGTTCAATCTCCATTAATTAAAAAAAAAAGAAGAAAGAAAGAAAAAGAAAAGAAAACTCAGGCACTAGATGGTTGTCCAGACATAGAAACTCTTTGTCTATGGTAAAGCCACAGAGATGTTAGAACCAAGATTAAATGGCATGATTTGAAAAGAACACAGGCACTCCAGCTAAGTCACAACCTTCATAACAGCTATTTCCTTGCAGGCCTCAGCATGGGACTGGACAGAGCAGGCCCCTTCCAACTGCCCTCCAGAAGCACCACCCCCAGAGCCCTGTGGGAGTGGGAGGAGGGCAATATGGCAGCACCTGACCTGAAGGAGACAGGAAGTGCCTGGCCCTCTTCCTTCCCCAATGGCCCTACCGTAGAACCAGTGGGCCAAAGAATTCTCTGCTGACATTCCACTCCAACCATCTTTGCCACCGGCTTCTGTTTATAGTCTGGAGATTTCTGAGGAGTTCAGAGGAATGTCACGGGACGTTCAGTTCATTCCCGGTAATAACCTCATTTTGCACTTTTTTTTTTTTTTTTCAAATCAGCCTCAACTTCACTTGTCCTAAAATGGTGCTAGGACTGATGGATTAAACATTACAAAGTAGGATCCACTGATATTTGTTGTTTTTTTAGTGTGGTTTGTGTTTGCTTTTACTGTTGTTACTATTAAGAAAAACAAAAACCACCAGTTAAAACTGAGTCAGGGCACACACTTTTGTGGGGTACAAGTGACAGATTTAGGTACTTGCCCTAAGTACCCCATCACCTCCACTCACCCCAAACCTGTGTCACCCCTGCTGTCCTACGGCACCTTAAACAGGAACACACCCCTGTAGCTGGGCTGGGGACACACCGCCGCTTTTTGTTTATCCACGTCTGGGTTTTGTTTTTGTTTTTGTTTTTTTGGCTCACGAACAATGTTTTTCTGTTCCCTTTGAAATAAAAGAGACTCAGTGGAGTATTTCTTAAAAGTTCTTTTCAATTCACATCTTACATTTAAATTCTCTTAGATACAGATGAAGGGAAGGACCACAGGACAACTGTATTTTTTTTTCCAAACTGTTCTAAGAATTTTGAAAAATCGAAAATCCAGATTCTATCTGACATCTGTATTAATGGCATCTGCATAAATTTTATTTTTACCGCAACTTTGGATGAAAAGGAATGCGTAACCTGGCATTTGCTCCAAGGCATAAAGTGTAACTGCAGTTTCCAAAAGTGCCCAAATATTGCACAGTCATTAAACTCAAGACTTAATTACCCAGGCACTGCGAGATAAGTGCTATATAAACAAAAGACAGATATAGATGTCTGTGTGCTGCTTTATGAAACAAGTTGTCTTTAAAGAGCTCTTACTTCCTGGTTGTGAATGCAAACTAATGAAGCTCTGCCTCTTTTGACAAGATGAGCTTCTAATGTGATGTCCAGTCCATTTCAAAATCAACAGAGGTCATTATAACTCAGGCCTCGGTGTGGCAGCAGAATGTTTTTTAAGCTTTTACTATTTTACAACTATGCTTTCTTGATTCCATAAGAAATATCTATAGGAATATCAACGACCAAGGACTTTGAAGTTGGAAAAAAGCCAAATCTTTTCAAATCCATAATTTTAGGGAAAGTGACACTTCTTGGACTAGTAAGAATTCTGAGACCTCCAGAGATATTATAAGCAGGTCAATGTTGAGTTAGCAATCATTTTCCAAATCTGTGAATTCGGCACTGAACAGAAACAGGGCTGGGAGTAACATCAGCGGAGACAGTGTCAAGGTTTTTTTACTTTGGTCCTAATGCTGCACTGACACTTAATGGAAGGGCATGAGGGCTGGAGATTTAGCTCATCTGGCCTCAGGATTCTTGCACATTTACATCTACACTGTCATGTTAAAAAAAAAAAAAAAAGCTGGATATTCTACAGTGGAGTACTATACAGCAGTGAAATTGCGGCAATGATGCACAGCAACATTAAGCAGCATGGCCAAATCCTGGAAGCAGAGTCACAGCGAAAGCAGCTCACAACATCATCTATGTGCAGATCAACTCTGAAACAGAGTAAGGAATTATACACACAAAGTTAGGTCAGGGAGTGATCCAGACAGTACCAGCAAGCTCTTCCTTAAATTCAGTGAGAAGTACAGTGTTAGTCTTAGGGTTCTTTCAACTGTGTCTAATTCATAGTTGTTTGCAGCTAATCTGTTTTATAAAATACTGTAAAAATACACTAATACCTCAGTTCACAAACTTGCTGTTGTTTTTCTTTTGGAGGGGATTAAACTCATGATCTTGCACTTGTGAGGCAGGCAAAGCAACAACTGAACTAAATCCCAAGTCCGTTCCGAATGCTTCTGTTCAAGAACAATTCAGTTCACAAAGAGAAGAGTTTGGCAAAATTTTGCTTTTGTTCATGAACTCCGTAATGGGTGACATTGATTGTTATAGGAAATTTGATTCAGTTCACGACCAATTCAGTCTGGGACCAGAATGATGGAATGAAATTAAATTTATGAACTGAGGTACAGCTGTAGATAAGAAAAAACAAAGTTACTTTATTCACTGCTGAAAGCCAGGACATCTTTGATAAGATAGTAACACAATCAGGCAAAATGAGAGGAGGGATAGAAACAGATCCACCAAGAGCCCAGAGCCATGGCCCAGGCTGAAGGCAACTGCAGATGTGGTCTCCTGGGAAGCCCAGCACACCTGGCCAGCTGAGCGGCTTCCTGGGAAGGGCTGGTGCTGGACACCAGGGAAAGGCAGGAAAGCAAGACGCTGATGGAAACCAGCAGGGGCTGCTGGGCATGGAAGAAAAAACACCAAGCGGACAACTCGGGTACTCGTCTCAACTTCATGTTGCCAGAAACAAAGGTCTCTCTGAAGTGGTTCCCAAATGGGAGATTTGAGGGCACCCAATGACCCCCCAGAGTTCTCTGAAAGCCCCAAGTACAAGTCCACGGAGAAGACTGTCAGAAACTCCAGACCTGCTCTTCTTCTCTAACTTAATATGACCTGAAAAGAATGTTTCAAGTTAGGCTTCTTTTGCTTCTCCAAGCTTTCTTAGAAAATCATATTCTTCAACATCAGCTCACCCCAAAAGCATGAGGGGATGTTCTAACTTTTCCATCTATTTTTACTGGCATGTACATTAGTTACATGTACACAGGGCAAAAGTCAAGTCATTTTTACAGCCAACTGCTGGCAGTTTGTGTTTTCTCGGAAATATTACTAATAGCAGCAATTATCAAACTGATTGGGATTTGCTGAGGCGCTAACGAGGCCTGGTCCCAGAGTCACAGCCACTCTTCCTTTCCGTTTTTCTCAAGAGCCCGAGCTGGGCCCAGCAAGCTTATCTCCTTGATTCGGCCCCAGGCACCGCGGTTTCCCTGGCCTGTTCTTGCTCTTTTGCTCTTGTGAGAGGTGCTTGAAGCCAAAGCGAACTTACCGTTGACATCCAACTGATCTATTAGACAACATTTCACTTTACAAAAGCAAACAAAAAACTTTAAGCACATACCAAATAGCTTCAGTGATGTATAAAGATGATGCTTTCAAATATGATAAAGATGTAGGGATAAGAATCTTTTTTGCATATTTGAAAAACTCCAACCCAAACTCTTCTACTTCTACTAGAAACAATGCTAACAACGGTAAAGTTTTATTTAGCAATTTTAAATAGCAACTTCAAGAATAATCATTAAAAAAATAAAAATAAAAAACGAATAACCAGGGCCGGAGTTTTAGCCCAGTGGTTCCAGCACCTGCCTCACAAGCACAAGGCCCTGGGTTCCATCCCGGTAAACACATACAATGCTGGGCGTGGAGACTCACACCCACCAGCAATCAATACCACATACCACAGTGCCAGGCGTGGTGTCTCATGCCTGTAATCCCAGCACTTGGGAGGCAGAGGCAGGAGGATTGCTGAGTTCAAGGCTTTCCTGGGCTACGTAGTGAGCTCAGGACCAGCCGGAACTACAAAGCAAGACCCTGTCTCAAAAAAAAAGAATAACCAGTAATATTTTATAGTGTGTTTATCAAATGCAACCTTAAACATGGAACTTTGTCTGAAACAACCTCAAAATAAACTTTCTTAAAATTTCCAAAAGCTATGATAATCTAACAGTTCACAAGATAGTTCAAACATCATTTAAATGACTGATGCACTTTACTTATTCTAGAACATCATTGGTTTTGTTTTCAAAAGTTTTCGTAATTATGGATGCAAAATACCAGATTTTGACACCCTGGCCTTTAGTTTTGACTCCTACTTTACCTACAGAGTGAAACTGGTAATGTCAAAGTCCAAGCCCTGATTTTCTCCTCTAATCTGCCTGGCTATTCAGAGTTTGTGATGGAAAAACAGACTGGTCTATAAGAAAATACGACATGCAAAAGGTGTTGATCAGAGTTACAATAAGCGGTTTAAAAGACCGTATGCCAGAAAAGCTCCATGACCACTTCCCCTTTAGCAAGCCTGTCACTGGCAAGCAGCAGCCCACATAGGCCCAGGGGCACTTGCTAGATGTCCCTCCCACCAGCCTGTGCTTCTAAAGTTCTGGGTCACTGCAGGAGGCACAAATGGACACTTCCTCCCTCAGATGACACCAGAAGAAACAGAGTTAACAAAATCCCAGAGGCTAAACCAAAATTCCCTAAAGCATGCTCAGAGAAACCAGGGAAATGATTTTCCACTATCTGAAGGCAATTCGAATCCTTTCTGACTGCCTGGGGGTGAGGTCATCCTCCTGATAATCCTCCTAGAGTGTGTATAGGTAACCTTAACGATCTCATGTTTTCCACCAAATAACATGGAATGATCATCTCCAAACTGATTTAACAGGCAGCATGATGCTCCACTCTAGCCAAAATTCTGTTCACACCCAGTTACTTACTAAAACTCAAATTGCTGCTTTAATTAAAACTCTTTAATTAAAACTCTTTCCACTGTGGTGACTCACACCCACCAGCAATCAATACCACATACCACAGTACCAGGCGTGGTAGCTCAGGCCTGTAACCCCAGCACTCAGGAGGCAGACACAGGAGGATTGCTGAGTTTGAGGCTTGCCTGGGCTACATAGTGAGCTCAGGGCCAGCCTGAACTGCAAAGCAAGACCCTGTCTCAAAAAAAAGAAAACTAAAGACAACTTTAATTGACTGGGAAAAGTATGGTCATTTTATTGTTAAATGCAGGTTAGAATAAAAGGACAGTCATATATTGAGATGTATATAAATTGTACCAATAAAGAATTCAATTAAAAAAAAAGGACAGTCATATAAAGGTGATGACTATCAACCCAGAAGTACAATTTATAATGTGCCAAATCATCTTGGGGACAGATCTGATGGCACCACTACATCACATCTTAAGTGACCCCGATACAAATGCAATGCAGTAACATTTGGCTATTAGGACAGTAACTTGTGAGACAGTGTTTAAGTCCAGTCATACACAAATATTTCGAGTCCCTGGGGTGCTCTCCTCCCTCTGTCAGTGTCTGACCAGGATCATCTAAAAATAGCAGCCAGAAGGTGGCTGGACCTCCTGGGCACACTGTAGAGAGCCACTGAAGGTGGAACCTGGTGGAAGATGATAGGGAACACAGACAGGGCCTTCAGCACATCTCCCCGTAAAACACGGCGGTCCTTTTCAACTCATGCTTTATGCTCTTAGTCAGGGGCCATTATTCTAAACAAAAGAAGCACTTCTTTCAGCACTTGTGGCTATGGTAAATGATATCTCAAGACAAAGAATTTTTTTTTTTTTTGAGACAGGATCTCGCTTTGTAGTTCAGGCTGGCTCTGAGCTCACTATGTAGTCTAGGCAAGCTTCGAACTCAGCAATCCTCCTGTCTCTGCCTCCTGAGTGCTGGGATTACAGGCGTGAGCTACCACATCTGGCACTGTGGTATGTGGTATTGATTGTTGGTGAGCGTGAGTCTCCATGCCCAGCACTATATGTGGTTTCTGGGGATCGGACTCAGGACCTTGCGCTTGCGAGGCAGGCGCTAACTCTCCGGCCCAAGAATTTTTTTTTTTTTTGAGACAGGGTCTCACTTTTGTAGTTCAGGCTGGCCTTGAGCTATGAGACAAGCCTGGAACTCAGCAATCCTCCTGCCTCTGCCTCCCGAGTGCTGGGATTATAGGCGTGAGCAAAACACCCAGCATTGTGGGGTGTGATACTGATTGCTGTTGGGCGCGATCACCATGCCCAATATCATGTCATTGTATGTGGTTACCAGATTGAACCAGGGACCTTGCACTTGCTAGGCAGGTGGTAGAACCACTGAGCTAAATCTCCGGCCCAAGTGACAAAGAATTTTAGACCGTCCTAAAGATCACTTGGAACAACAATTCTCCAACTTGATGCGCAGCCAAATCACCCAGAAACACACCTTGTTCAAAGACAGCGCTCTAGAAACGTGTCCTTTTCCTCCTGTGATATTTTCTCCTCCTACCAGCTCACATACAAACACAGTTCTATGTCTCCTATTGTTTTTAAATTGTCCTTCCCCCGCCAACATCCTATCTTTTCCCTTACCCTATCTCCAAAATGCCCAACGCTGCTCCCATGTATTTCTCTAACTGCCCCTCTCACTCCCTCCTGAAGTCCCAAGCCATTCTCATCTTCGCGCTGCACTGCTAAGGTGACACTATCTCCCCACGGCTCACACAGAACATCAGTCCTCTGTCCTGGTCTTATGCTCTGTCATCTGCCTCGGTTTCCCCACACTTTCTCCCCAAAGCACAACCCTCACTGGTCTTCATTAGCAAACGCCTCCTTGGTCTCCTTCCACCTTCTTGCCTGTCATGAGTTGACATCATGTCTCCAAAAAGACCATGTTGAAATCATAATGCCCAGGGCCTAATATAACTCTTCCTGGAAAAAGGGTCTCTACAGACTTAACCAAGTTAAGGCGAGGTCACTGGGGGGACCCCGTGTGGCCAGTGCTCTCACAAACCAGGATAAGTGCAGGAGGCAGGGAGGGAAGATGTCATAACACAGGGCGGTGAAGGCGAATGACTAGAACACAGCACCCACCAGCCAGGAGCACCAAGTACCCAGCAAACACCACGAGCCAGAGACATGAGAGTGGCTCTTCCCTACGATGTGAGAGAGAGTGTTGCCCTCCTCAAATTTCTTCCAGGTCTAGCAGACCTCTCAGATCCATCAAGTCCCAAGCCAGACTCCTGACTGTCCCCTCAGAAGACATGGCCTCCTCCAGCCTCTCCCACTTCAGTGAATCCCTACTTCCTGATGAACTGCTCAGACAAATACAAAGCAAGGTGACACCTGAGTCACTTTGTACATCCAAAGACAGAGCCTGGTGGCTCCCCCTCCAGATTATACTCAGGACCGAACCTCTTCCAAGCCCTCCCTCTCCTGCTCACAGGAGTAACCCACCATTCCTGCCTGGACCGTTCTCCAGTGGGATCATCTCACCTCCTGATGGATTACACCGCCTCACCTCTAACGTCCCGTGCTCCACACGGCAACTAGGCAGCAAAGGGTTGAACGGATGTTGCATACACCATTCTTCATTTCCTGTCATTCAGAGGCAAAGCCAAAATTCTTCAGATCCCCAGACCCCTTCGGGTCTCCTCCCTGACTGTGCCCCCTCCTCCCAAATGCCTGCTCTTTGGCCTGCACCCCCTATTCGTGCTCTCCTTACTTCTCCCAAGACACCAGCATACACGGCAGTTACCGGCACACATCTCCAATGCAAAGAGGCTGGTTATCTACATTTAATCCATCCATCTCTCCTTGCCACAGTAAGTTCCTCAAGAGCTCAGAAACTGCCATCCTGCACTCTTCACTGTGCTTGGAAGGTACCTGATACACCACTTTGAATGAATAAATGAGTCAACTAGAAAGTCCTCAAGTGGAGTGAAATTTGCTCTGCATCCAGCACATCTCCAATTCCTCTCCCTAAGCTTCTCGGAAGTGGGGACAAGCTCAGTTCTACCCCACTACTGAAAACATCATGGCCTTCATGGAAAATTCAGAGAACCCGGGAAGAACTAGAAGGAAAGAGAAAAAAGCATGCTAAGAAGTTCTTCCTATAAACGCTGCCTCCGCAGGCTCAGGGCCACCTGAATCACGAGACCCCTGGCGTGCGTTTTCCTGCAGTGGTCAGAGGCATTTCTACCTGAGATGGGAACCAGAGTGCGGCATTTAACCCCCACCCCACCCCGTGGGCTGGCAGCCGTGTGATGGCTTCTGCAGGATGGAACCAGCATCTTGAAATGTATTTTCCTCTTCCCCGATATGCAAAACGCAAACCTGATGAAAAGAGCAACACTGTGAAACTAAAAGATCCAAGTGGGCAGTGAGAAAGATTCCAGGGGTGCTCTGCGTAGACACAGCAGCTGCTGAGTTTCCGGGTTTCATCTTATCACTCGGGCTCTGTTTCATGTGCCACGCTTTTCCCTCTGGGATTTCAGCAGGTGCGCCAGGGCAAGACAATACAGCTAAATTCTCAGCTGCTGAGCTACAAAAACTCCCCTTCAGAACTCCAAGGGGAGAGGAGCAGCAGAAGTTGGAAAGAGGGCAAAGAAGAGAAGGCGTAAGACAGAAAAGACAAGATTTCAAAGGAAATCTGTGTCTGCCTGCTGAGGGCTTCCAGGTTTATGTTTGTTTTCATCTCTGAAGGATTCCGGGTGGGCTCAGCCCTTTGAGTTCCCTGCCAGTCTATTATTACTACATCTTAACAGCATCAGGCTTGACGTGGGATCTCTGGGAGGTATCAGTGCTGTGATACCAATTTCTAAAATGTAAGCATTTGGGTCTGGAGAACAGAAAAGGAGACAGGTGGCTGAGTGACAGCCAATAAGATGAATCTAGAACAGAGAATTCTGCTGCCAAGGAGACCTGGAGGTAGATGTTGGATATGTAAAAAAGCAACAGAAATAAAGCTTGGAAAGGAGGGTCCACACGTATATGAGCCCTGGAGTGATTCAGCCTGAGGCTGCCTGCAATTTTCCTATGCATCTTTCAGCTGCTCTGGAGAGTGAGAAAATAGCAAAATCCCTGGCATTCAAATGGAACTCTTACCACACACTATACTTCCAGTCTTACACACACAAATGCCACCCTGACCTCTGACCTCCTTGCATGTCCTATGCGCAAGTGGGCTGCAGAGAATATGAGCTGCTTCTTCTGTCTGATGCAGGAATAAATTGTCTGTGAACACTAAATCACTAATAGTCACTAGGGACCCAGTATTTTAGGAAAATGTTAGAATAATATATTTAAATTAAATTTAACAAGTAAGTAACAATGAACAACCTAATGCTGAGATGCATCTTTGATGAAATCCATGGAAACATGACAGAAATGTTACCAAAGTTTTCCGTTCAAATCGGTGTTGGTTCTATTTCTCCTCATTCTTCTCACTGCAGAACATAAAAGCTTCTAAAACTTTCTCTGGATTTAGAACTGTTTTTCCTTTGGGTTTTTTCCCCCTATTTTGCTGTATTACTTTTAAAATCATAGCAATGGTAAGGGGCTTAAAATAGAAAACTAGCTCCTAATCAGATACAGAGTAGAGGTCAGAAAACAATTTGCATTCAAATGAATTTTCTAAAAATACATAGATGCTTCCTTTTTGATTTCCAAATATTTGGTCACTCATTGCAAACTTTCCTCATTATTTTTGGATTTACTGCAAAACCAAGATAAGCCCTGATTTTTATCTGGGGAGAGTATTTCCTTCTCAGAAAAACAATTCAGGACAATAATTGTGATCAGAGTACACACAATGGTCTGGGAAAAGAAAATTCATTATTTCACATTGTGTGGCTGGGGCTCTTACCAACTTATGAAAAAATTAACAATGTACACAATTCCTT
>PVIC010052892.1:0-12022 GCA_004025085.1 Thryonomys swinderianus | reverse complement strand
ACTCAGCAATCCTCCTGTCTCTGCCTCCCGAGTGCTGGGATGACAGGCGTGAGCCACCACATCCGGCATTGTGGTATGCGGTGTTGATTGTTGGTGGGCGCGAGTCTCCACGCCCAGCATTATATGTGGTAACTGGAGATCGAACTCAGGACCTTGCACTTGCGAGGCAGGCACCGGAACCACTGAGCTAACCCTCTGGCCCCACAATTACCTTTTTTTTTGAACTTCATATTGGATTGGCTATGTTTAAGTTTATTATTCTTTTAAAAATTTGACATCAGGGCCGGAGGGTTAGCTCAGTGGTTCCAGCACTTGCCTTGAAAGCGCAGGGTCCTGAGTTCGATCCCCGGTAACCACATAGAATGCTGGGAGTGGAGACCCGCCCACCAATAATCAACACCACATACCACAATGCCGGATGTAGTGGCTCACGTCTGTAATCCCAGCACTCGGGAGGCAGAGACAGGAGGATTGCTGAGTTCGCGGCGGCTTGCCTGGGCATCATAGTGAGCTCAGGGCCAGCCTGAACTACAAAGCGAGACCCTGTCTCAAAAAGCAAAAAATAAAATAAAATAAAATAAAATTTGATATCAAGGGCTGGGGATTTAGCTCAGTGGTTCCAGCATCTGCCTGGCAAGGGCAAGGTCCTGAGTTTGATCCTGGGTAACCACATACCACAATGCTGGGCATAGTGGCTCACACCTGTAATCCCAGCACTTGGGAGGCAGAGACAGGAGGATTGCTGTGAGTTTGAATCTAGCATGGGCTACATAGTGAGTTCAGGGTCAGCCTGAAGTACAAAGTGACACTGTCACTTTGCTGTCTCAAAAAAAAAGTTTTTTTTTTTTTTTTTTAACCTCAAAATGTGAAAAACATTCTTCCTCCTTTGCAAGCTAAATTTAAGATTGGCCAGGTGGTGCTGGTCTCAGCACTTTACCTGTCTTTATGCAGATATGATAATCATCCTGTTGTGTTTCTTACCAGCCTTGGAATTTCCCCTAATATACTGATTTCCTGTTGATATGCTTCAAATATAGATACACCATATTTTTGTTTTCCTTCACCCATCTGTTAACTATAAAACTAAATTGTAATGTATCTAAATAGATAGGAGCAGTGTGTGTGTATATCATAGGAACGCTGTAGCTGAAGAACGAAGGCATAATGAATCACGAATGAATTAATGTGATCAGGGAAAGCGCTGATTAAATGTGTAATTGGCTAAGAAAAAACTCTAAAGAAGATAATACTCAAATCTCAATCAGCATTAAACTAAAACTACAAGCAGAAGACAAGCGATTTTTAAATTTAAAAGGTATTTTTGTAAATTGTTAAAATGCTGCAGATAAAATTGTTCTTTTTTTTTTTTGGAAACAAGGTCTCACTGTGTAGCTCAGTGGCCTCAAGCCATGGCGATCCTCCTGCTTCGCCCTCCTGAGCACCCACTGAGATTCCTTTCCAAGACAATCCCTTCCAACAAGACATAGTACAGTTTTTTGTATGTGTGGATTTTGTTTCCAAATTAAAAGGGAGTTTCATAAGAGTGAGGGACAACACTAGGGCAGATTATCCAAGCAGTAATAATAGAAGTCTTTGGTATCCACTGATGCCTCTCACTTTCCAAACCGGTTTACTCACAGTGACAGTTACCCTTTACAAGCACCATTCTTCTCATTATGCAAATGAGTGAAGTGAGACATTTAGAGGTTAAGTAATTTCCTCAAGGTCAAAGGATCTGTAGGCAGTGGAGGCAGTATCGGGGCCTCCAGAGTAAGAATCCAGAGCCCTAACAGGAAACCAGCTCCCCATATACAAAATGTACAGAGAAGAAAGAGTGGAGAATCAGGTGCTGATTACACAGATATCCCAGGGCCTGCAGCATTCGCCTGTGTTGGTATAAACAAGCGTCTATCCAGGTGAACTCACCTATCTTTTTTTTTTTCTGAGACAGGGTCTTACTTTGTAGTTCAGGCTGGCCCTGAGCGCACTATGGAGCCCAGGCAAGCCTCGAACTCACAGCAATCACCCTGCCTCTGAGTGCTGGGGTTATAGCATTGTGGTGTGGGGTTACCGAGGATTGAACCCGGGACTTTGCGCTTGCAAGGCAAATGCTGGAACCACGGAGCTAACTTCCCAGCCCTTGAGTTGCCCCTCTCACTACTCTGCAGTTGTTAAGTTTAATTTTTGAGACAGGGTCTCACTGTAGTGCCCAGGCCAACCTCAGACTTGGGATCTTCCCGTTCAGTCGTCCAGGTACCGTAGCCGGGATTACAGGCCTGCACCCCTGCACCCAGCTTTCTTGTGCTTCTGCTATACTTCAGTGCTGTGTGTTTTAAGTACAATTAGAACCACACACTATGGATTATATGGTTTGTTTGGCCTCAGCAGATCACCTAGGCTGGTCATAAGTGATCCTCGTGCTTCACACTCCCTAGTAGCTGAGATTACTGGTGTGCACTAGCACACCTGGTTTTTATTTAACCTTCTCTCCTGAAGATACTTCTGTTTTGTCAACTTTTTTTTTTTTTTTTTGAGAAAGGGTCTCGCTTTGTAGTTCAGGCTGGCCCTAAGCTCACTCTGTAGCCCAAGCAAGCCTCGAACTCAGCAATCCTCCTGTCTCTGCCTCCCAAGTGCTGGGATGACAGGTGTGAGCCACCACGCCTGGCACTGTGGTATGTGGTGTTGATTGCTGGTGGGCGTGAGTCTCCATGCCCAGCATTGTATGTGGTTACCGGGGATCGAACTCAGGACCTTGTGCTTGCGAGGCAGGCGCCAGAACCACTGAGCGAATCCTCCGGCCCTGTTTTGTCAATTTTTCACAAACTAGTTGGGCCTGATGGCACATTTCTGTAATGTCAGTATTCTGGGAGGCTGAGACAAGACAATTACAAATTTGAGCCTACCACTTAGAAAAAAATTGCTGAAATTTCCTTAACACTTTAAGGATCCATAGGAAAATATTTTCAGCCCATGAACCTTGACAAAAATTTCTTAGGGGCCAGAGATTTAGCTCAGTGTTCCAGCACCTGCCTCACAAGTGCAAGGTCCTGAGTTCGATCCCCAGTAACCACATACAACAATGCTGCATGTGGTGATTCACGCCCACCAGCCATCAGTACCACATACCACAGTGCCAGGCATGGTAGCTGACGCCTATAACCCCAACACTCAGGAGGCAGAGGCAGGAGGACTGCTGAGTTCGAGACTTCCCTGGGCTACATAGTGAGCTCAGGGCCAGCCTGGACTACAAAGTGAGACCCTGTCTCAATAAAAAAAAAAAATTAAAAAGTTCTACTCACCAAAAATAGCATGGAGCCAGGCGTGGTGACATATACCTATAATCCCAGCACTCGGGAAGCTGAGGCAGGAAGTTCACTGAGTTCAAGCCAGCCTGGGCTACATAGTGAGTTCAAGACTACCTGGAACTACATAGTGAGACCTTGTCTCAAAAACCAAAACAATGGGGGCAGGGAGACAGGGAGACAGAGAGAAAGAAGAAAAAGTTGGAGAAGGAGGGGGAGGAGGAGATGTGGGGGGCTAGAGAATGCAGCTCCAGGCACGTGCACCCCAGAGTCAGCCTCAGTAAGGCAGTAAGCACATGGGAGCACGCGGGAGGCAGGAAATGGGTGTGCGTATGCATTCACACACGGATGGGAGCCACGGAGGGCTGGGGCTGTTGTCACCGGGTTACACGCCAAGTTGTCCGGGTGGAGGATGGTTCCTAACTTTCTGTTGGATACTCAAAATCTTGAGTATTTGTATATTTTTCTTTCTAATATACTGCCCATCTTTTACATATTATTTGAAATCTACTTTGGCTGTGTGTGTGTCTTGCTATGTAGTCCAGGCTGGCCTTCAGTTTGTGGTGACTGTCCTGCCTCAGTCTCCCCAGTGCTAGGATTACAGGTGCATAACTCCATGCCCAGTCTGCTTCTACTGTTCAGTTTCTTTTCCTGGATGAATAAGTGAATCAAACTGACCAATGAGAACTCACAGTTCAAACACCTCTGGCTGCAACTCTGTGAATCAATATTACTATCCTGTTCTTCAGTAAAGATTATGGCAGCCAAACATTATTTCTGTTCAACTGTACCTCGACCTTTTAGGAGCCTTCACTGTTCATGAAATGTCCTTCCTGACACCAGAGCTTTATCTTTAAAACTCTCTCCACGATGCAGTCTCCACTGTGAAGTGTTCATTGCCCGTGTTATTGGCATCCATCCAATATAGGCCACTGATACAGCACTGTCGCCTGAGGGTTTTGAGGGGCCATGGGAAAGTGTGCTATTTTTAAACTAAGATCAGAAGTAAACAGGATCATTGAGAATGACTGTCCTGTTTGGGTGCCTTTGTGTCAGTGTCCGGAACGCTGTTGAGGCACCGCATGTCTGAGTAACTGACTGGAAATGCAGCTATTATGTGAGCACGGCTGCAGCGGCCCTTTCTGCAGTGGTCTTAGAGAGCTGGGGTATGAAAGACCCCATATGTATAGAGGACAATTCACTCCGTATTTCCCTCAAGGCAGAGCCTTTCCGCGTATCTGACTTCCCTAAACCCTTGTAGTGACACTATTTGCAATGTTTCACATCAAAGGAAGATTTTTATTTATGTCATTATTAAATTTAGAAAAGTCTACACATAAATAGCCAACACATATATAGCAGTTACATTTTACCTAGTCCTCACCTAACAGAATTCACATTAGCACCATAGAAAACGGCATCTTATTATGCCAAAATAAAGCTACATGGCATTGTTGTTCCCACTGAGGGGATAAATTATCTGTTCAAAGTATTCTTCCCAAGTATAAAGATATATAAAATATAACCTCTATTTCTAGCAGAGGAGCTGATTACAGCAAGGAGAAACCCTAACATTGGGAAATACCTACATAGGACGGCCAAAATATAGTGAATTTATTCAAAATGCATAGGTAAGTTTTCAGCCAAGGGAAAATTGTAGGTATCAGAAACAACGGAAAATGAAAACCGACAGGCAAGCACGTGAGTGGAACGTGTGACTGCCGCATGACGTCATTTTCCTCCTATTATTTTTACTTCCCACGTGAGACAAGGGACACACGGTGGGTCCTTCACACAGAATCAGAACCGAGAGACCTGATTGGAGCAGGTCGCCTCACCTCTCTACACATCTGGGGGACAATTCACTTTTTTAAATTGCTCAGTGTCACAAGGAGGTAGTGGAGAAGTTTGTCTCTGCGTGTGCTCTATGTGGAACATTATATCTCAAAATAAAACGATATTCTAGTCTTACCGCTACTGGCAGTTTGAGGATAAGATGAAGACACTGTGGATTTCAATAGGACACATTCTGCGGTTTCGGAAATAGTGTTTGCCATTAGGCCACCTGGCGAAGCTAATGCAATGCTGTTGTTTAAAGGAATACTACAAGTAATCTCAGGAAAAAAAGAAAAGATTCACTGAAATGTACTTGGTTAAATAATAACAAAACATAAGGAAATAAACTATGATAAATAAGATTAAGTACACTTAATAGGAAGATTGGAGAGTCAGTAATGTAGATATAGAAAAATTTAAAGTATAAAAATAATATGTCCAATATAAAATTTTTTTTTTGAGACAGGGTCTCACTTTGTAGTTCAGGCTGGCCCCGAGCTCACTATGTAGCCCAGGCAGGCCTCAAACTCAGCAATCCTTCTGTCTCTGCCTCCCGAGTGCTGGGATGACAGGCGTGAGCCACCACGCCCGGCACTGTGGTATGTGGTTACCGGGATCGAACTGAGGACCTTGCGCTTGCAAGGCAGGCTCCGGAACCACTGAGCTAAATCTCTGGCCCTAAAAATTTTTTTTGATGCACAGAGGTATTGGGTGGGGGGATAGCTCAGAGGTATAGTATGTGCTTAGCATTTCTGAAGTCTTTGGTTCAATCCTCAGCATTTATAAGCAATGCAAATTTAATGTTGAAATAAAACTGCAAAAAGTACACAGTATGGTGCTTTCTACGTAGAACTTTAAAAACTTCTGTGTGTGGTTGATAAAATATATATTTATATATAATAAATGCCCATAGGCAGGCACATGACAGGTGACTAGTCGAAGGGAGCATGGAAAGGAAGCCATCAGACTATGTAGACAAAGAAGGAAAACAGAATCAAAGCTAATGATATTTAAGAGGCCATGATCTATGTAGAGGAAACAACCTGAAGAATAATAATTTGATAAAAATCGTCTAACTTTGACGCGTGTAATGTATCATGAGAGTAAGGCTGAGTCACGCAGCGAGTCTCTTCCCGCGGGACGAGCCCGACAGGCCGAAGCAGACGCGCCAAGTCCCGCCGCGCTGTCGAGGCAGCTGCGCGCTCCGGGGAGGACCCCAGGGCTGGGCTCCGGGAGCCGCGTCTGACCCCTCACACCTAACTGCGGGGATGCGGCCGCCTGTCTCTGCCACCCAGGGCCACCACCGGCTCCCCGCTCTACTTCTCTTCCCTTGCTTTTGGAATTTGCGGGGTCCGGCGGAGGGTGCGCAGGAGCTCAGGCGGCGGGGCTGCCGGGCCCAGCCCGGGGCGGCGCGTCCGCGTCCCCTGCAAGGCCGAGGGCGTCGTCCCAGGGGCTGACGGTGCTGCGGGCTTTCTTTATCCTCGCACATACGAGGGGCTATCCAAAAGCGTGGCAAATATTTAAACGACAAATTTATTACAGTAAGAGCCACAATGAGATCAGTTCCTCTCAAAATCCTCCCGGTCGCTCTGCCTCTACGTGTCCCACCGTTGCTGCCACACTCTGAAGCGGCTCTGGGGGTCTCTTTCCTGAGCGTCTTCAGCTGTGCCGTCATGGCGGCCCAGTGTCCCGGGAGAGTAAAGCATTTACTCTCATTGTCATTACAGCATTGGGGAAGAGCCAGGCCTGCTGCACAAGGTGGACAAGGCCGCACTGTCATGTTTTATCAGCCTGCTTTTCGGTGGGTGGGCTTTGGCAGCAGCTTTCACCCCAGGTTTTGTTTTGAGAAAGGTCTCTCTGTGTAGTTTAGCCTGGCCCTGAGCTCCCTATGTAGCCCAAGCAAGCTCTGAACTCAGCAATCCTCCTGCCTCTGCCTCCCGAGTGCTGGGATTACAGGTGTGAGCCACCATGCCTGGCATTGTGTTATGTGGTTACTAGGGATTGAACACCAGACCTTGTGCTTCCAGGGCAGACGCCGGAGCTAAATCCCTGGCCTTCACCCCCACCTTTTTAAAAATAACAATCTGTCTTTTATTATACTACATTTAAAAAAATTTTACATTATTGTATTTAACTACACCTCATATTTTTGTTTCTTCTTATTTTCTCAATAATTTTTCCCCTAGTACTGGGGATTGAATTTGGGAGCTTGCACTTTTGAAGGAGGCACAGTACCTCTGAGCTAAATCCCTGGCTCTTTGTTTATGAGATCGGGTCTCACTGTGTTGTCCAGGCTGCCCTTGAACTGTCTCATCCTCCAGGGTGCTGGGGTTATAGGTCTACGCTATCACACCTCATATTGGTTCCATCAATATGGTGCCACCTCATATTTCACTAGGGAGTTGGGAAACAAAAATATAAGCTATTTTAAGGTGGACTCCCAAATTATTGTGTTAATATTTTATATTTATCATTCATTAACTAAATAAAAATGTATTATCACATTTTCTGAGCACAGGTTTAGGTAGTAAGCACAGAACAATGGGGAAAATTTAAATTTAAATAATTCCTTCTCTCTACGAACTCTTTTACACTCTTCCCTTGTGTGGTTTGTATTTCATTTCTTTCCTTTGTTTAAATTAGGTGTCTGACAATATGTACTCATAAATGTGAGACACTAAATGTATAGATTCTGGAAGGAATAAATCTGTTTTAAAAATAAAAAATATAACAGACTATAGAAAACATCTGCAAGAAGAATTTAAGCTTTGGAGAATCACAGGATCAAAGATCAAGCAAGGGCAGTAAATAAGTAACAAACTGCAGCATGTTTTAAAACAGAATTTAAAAAATTGAAACATTTATTAGCTGGAAATAAGTAAATATTGACTAATTCATACATTTAAAAGTTATGTAGCAAAGAAGATAAATAAGTTCGAGCCATATATCGATATAAGTAATCAGAGCAAATTTAATGTTGAAATAAAATTTCCAGGCCAAATATTTAGCTCATGGGCCAGAGATTTAGCTCTGTGGCTCTGGCGCCTGCCTAGCAAGTGCAAGGTCCTGAGTTCGATTCTGATAACCACATACAACAATGCTGGGCATGGGGACTCACGTCCACTAGCAATTAGTGTCATATACCACAGTGCCAGGCATGGTGGCTCATGCTTGTAATCCCAGCACTCGGGAGGCAGAGGCAGGAGGATTGCTGAGTTCGAGGCTGGCCTGGGCTACATAGTGAACTCAGGGCCAGCCTGAATGACAAAGCAAGACCCTGGGTCAAAAAAAAAAAAAAAATTCCAAAAATATAAATAGCAAGATGCTTTCTAAATAGAAGTTTTCAAACCTTTACCTATGTGTCTATGTGTGTGTATAATCCGACATTTATGGCAATGATAAACACCAATTATATACAAATGATCATCTCAGAAGCTGAAGGAAGTATGATACTATTATAAAGAGATACAGAATCAGATTTAATTATATTCAAAATACTTCCTTTCAAACTGGTTGATCAGCAGAGTTTTAAAACTTTTTCTCTTTTTTTTTTTTTTTGAGACAGGGTCTCGCTTTGTAGTTCAGGCTGGCTTTGAGCTCATTATGATGCCCAGGCAAGCCTTGAACTCAGCAATCCGCCTTTCTCTGCCTCCCGAGTGCTGGGATGACAAGTGTGAGCCACCACGCCCGGCACTGTGGTATGTGGTATTGATTGCTGGTGGGTGTGAGTCTCCACACCCAGCATTATATGTGGTTACCGGGGATAAAACTCAGGACCTTGAGTTTGCGAGGCAGGCACCGGAACCACTGAGCTAACCCTCCGGCCCAACTTTTTCTCTTTTAGGGCTGAAGATTTGGCTCAAGTGGTACCTCATCTACCTTGGAAGAACAAGAGCCTGAGTTTGATCCCAGGTACTGCAAAAAACAAACAAACAAAAACCCCATTTTCTCTTTAGAAATGCATCAAAGTCAACAATATATTTTAATAAATAAAAATTTAAATTTATGACTAAACATTTATAGCTTCACAGATATTTGTGTGGCTTGAATATAAGTAGACAGATTATTGTCTTGAGGATAAAAATCTTCATTTGTCTCAAAGCTGGGGCTGTGTAGCTCATCCCTGTAATCCTAGTATCAGGAAGCTGCGGAAGGAGGATCCCAAGTTCCAGGTCAGCCTGGGGTACATAGTGGTTTCATGGCTAGCTAGGACTACATGGCAAGACCTAGTCTTTAAAAAAAGAAAAAAGAAAGTCTATGTTATTTTCAAGTTCAGGCACAGTTTTCCTCAGTATTGAAGTTTCAATGTGTTATTGATGTTATTAAAGACTTTTTACCCAATTTCAAACTGTAACAGGATAATTAATGAATAAAAACTTCAGAAATAATAAAGAGTAGGAGAAAAATGTAGTATCATCTAGAATAAATATAATGGAGAGACATATTTAATTTCTCTTTTATTCACTATGTGCATTTTGTCCTAGGAGGACTTCCAGATTTTTCATAATCAGGAAGAGTCAAGACACCATGGGGGTGTGTACTCTTATGTATATACACATGCACATGTGTACACATATGTGATAAATGTATGTGTATCTAGGGCTGGAGGGTTAGCTCAGTGGTTCCAGGGCCTGCCTTGCAAGTGCAAGGTCCTGAGTTTGATCCCGGTAACCACATATAATGCTGGGCATGGAGACACGCCCACCCCACCAACAATGAACACCAAATACCACAATGCCGGACGTGGTGGCTCACGCCTGTAATCCCAGCACTCGGGAGGCAGAGACAAGAGGATTGCTGAGTTCGCGGCGGCTTACCTGGGCACCATAGTGAGCTCAGGGCCAGCCTGAACTACAAAGCGAGACCCTGTCTCAAAAAGCAAAAAAAAAAAAAAAAAACGTATGTGTATCTAGTGAAAAGTGTCCATGACGTATTGTTTAATTGTAGACAAAGCACAGAATACAAATTGTAATCAAACAAACATTTAGTATCTTTAAAAATAACTTAAGTATTAGGGCCAGGGATTTAGCTCAGTGGTTCAGGTATCTTCCTGGCAAGCACAAGGTCCCGAGTTTAATCCCTGGTAACACATACTACAGTGCCAGGTGTGGTGGCTCATGGCTGTAATCCCAGCACTTGGGAGGCAGAGGCAGGAGGATTGTCGTGAATTCGAGGCTAAACTGGACTACATAGTAAGTTCAAGACCCTGTCTCAAAATAAATAAATAAATAAATAAATAAATAAATAAATAAATAAATAAAGTTCAAAGAGACTCAATTTTTAGCCTCTCACCTAAAAAATCCCTGCTTTGCCACCCTCAGAATTGCAGTTATGTATTCTTTATAAACACTATTGGGATAACTCTAAATGAACCTAGATTGTGTCTTCACCTCCACTGAAGTGCAAAGTTATATCTAGACAAAATGGTCTTCCAATACAATGGGCTTTGAGAAGAATAAAAATGTGGTTAATCATTGATTTTCAGAGTTCTGGACCTTCTTTGGTTATCGACCAATTTTGTAACCTTACTTTCCAGTCTGGCCACATTTTCCCTCACGTATATAAAGTATCTAGCACTCCATGTATAATCATGTGATTGGTACTGACTATATCTGACACTAAGTGGGCCCACAACGTTGAACAGAATTCATACTTTCCCAAGACAACCCATGACTTACATGTGCCTGCGAATTTCCACCTGACAGAAGTTTCCTAGTACTGCAAAAACTGAAACAAGTTGTTTTCCTGTGGTTTATTCTTGACTGAAAAGGGGAGGGGGAAGACCAAACTTAAGATTCTAGTGGACCTGAAAAAATAAGGAAAATACAGGCAGATATAGTCTTCAGAATGAAAGCGAATCTATACGGGTATGATGGCCTATGCCTGCAACCTCAGCATTCTGAAAGGCTAAGGCAGGACAATCTCACAAATTCATCCTCTGCTTGGGCAACTTAGTGACCTAAAAAGTCTGTCTCAGAAATAAAGTAAGTAAGTAAGTAAATAAATGGAAAGAGAAGTGGCTGGAGATGTAGCTCAATCTTCATTACTGAAAAGTGAAAAAAAAATTGAGAAAATGAATAAAACAGGAGCAACACTAGAGGTTTTATTAATGCCTGAATTTGTCTTCTTAGCTAAGACCACGCCAGTGTTCTCTTAGAACTGCATAACTGATTTGACCTTTTCAAACTTCAGCACGGCTGCATCTTAAGGATATAAAACTGTATGTGGAAAATTCTTGAGATGTCAGAAATTAAAAATGAAGGAGGAAAGAAAAATGAGCCAAATGGGAACACTAGTAGCAAGGCTTTAATGGAGGTGAAAGTGCAGGCTGCCTCAAACAGTGGGGGTGGGGAAAGTGGGCAACGTGTGTGTGTGTGTGTGTGTGTGTTGGGGGGCTGTTATGATGACTTGGGGGGTTGGGAGAGATCTGGGTGGGGATCCAGATCCGGGTCCTGGGTGGCAGGTTAGGGAGCTTGCTGATAGGCTGCCCTTGCGTGAGCGGGAAAGGAAGCCATTTGGCTCTAAGGGCCTTTCGGTAAGGTGAGCTGGTTTGTTTCAAATTCTTGGTCTAACTTGGTACTATTTAATTTACAAAGACTATATCTCCATCTAAACCATAAGGTGAACATTTATTAACTGAAGTGGTTTTGCCATGGGTTGGTTTTGTCTTTGTCTTTCTTAAAATGTGGGGAGTGGGGCCGAAGGGTTAGCTCAGTGGTTCCGGCGCCTGCCTTGCAAGCGCAAGGACCTGAGTTCGATCCCCGGTTACCACATATAATGCTGGGCGTGGTGGCTCACGCCTGTAATCCCAGCACTCGGGAGGCAGAGACAGGAGGATTGCTGAGTTCGCGGCGGCTTGCCTGGGCACCATAGTGAGCTCAGGG